>VCCN01002077.1:182827-215797 GCA_006491835.1 Architeuthis dux
AAACCTTTAAAAATGAAATACAATCTTACCACAGAAATCTGGCAGCTAAAAGTTAAACAAGAACTGTAAGTTCAATGATGCGTCCACCATCCTTACATCCATATTTCAAAGGGATTCTAAATGTAGTAGTAGTAGTTCACCCGAGGGTCTGGACCAAGTTTCATAACAATCTAACATGATTCAGTTGAGAAAATTAATATTTAACATTAGGGACCAACAGACAGACTGAAACGTGTCTTGTGGACGCATCTAAAAATAGCAATTTAAAATAGAACAAAACAATACAAGAAACATCCTTTTGAATTAAGTTTAAAGTTCAAACATTTCATAAAAATGATCCGACTTATTTTGAATACAACATTCCATTTTTATATATTTCTGATGCATAATCAATTAAGTCTCAGTGATTATTGTTCATGAATTTCCATGTTTTAACCTTCCAGTTTTTTCTCAAATGAACATTTTTACAACTTACCCAATGTTCACCATGGTGCCATTATCAGGAAAATTGATTTGAGACCAAGCGCTCTCATGTATACAATTTCTATTTTAACTAAGCTTAGTCTGACACACACAGTTTTAACAATAGAGCACCCAGTTAGGATCATACTAGTAATAGCTTGCAAGATAAGCTTGCTAACCACTACACCACAAGTTGGGTTACAGATATTGGCTATTCTGAATCAATCTTAGCACCAGGGATGTGTTCCCTTGGATCGTGCCATCCCATTATAACTACAAAGAGAAGCAGGATATTCCCTAATGCACAAGATATCCTGACTACGAACCACAAGAATTTCCACTTTTCTAGAGTACATTGGATTTCAATATTTTTCATCCTTTAAATAAAAAAAATTTAAAATTTAAAAAAAAAAACAACAAAAAAAACACACACACCTTTACAATTACCATATTTCCGGAGGCACCCCAATTTTGAAGAAAAAAAAAGAAAAAAAAAAAAAAAATTAAGGGCTCAGCTCTTTCACCTACCTTACCACAATGTTTTGTGGGTGGCTTCTTTGGTCACTTAATAATGTTCCCTTAAAATCAAGGTCATGTGAGGAGAGTGAAAATACTGGTAATATTGATATACAACATCCAAATTACTACTAGTCTATTGACTCGTCTAACGTAGAAAACTGATAGAGAAATAAATTTTTGAGACTTATTTCTGGGGAAAAAAAAATAGTGTCTTCGACACCAGAAAAAAACGGTATGTTAAAAAAAGGAAGGAAAGTTGGGTATCAACTTTTAGTGGTTTTATTTCAGTCTTTATATTATACAAAATTGGAAGGGGACTGTAGGGGGTGGGGGGGAATAGGTACTTCCATTCCTTAGAAATCAGATCACAAGCACATCATGCATGCCAACAGATAAGCATCTAACTCAAGAGTCAAGTACAATTATATACAAGATAAGTAGAGTAGATAGAGAGGTTATACTTTTTTGTTTTTAGATTTGGAGGTTTGTTATATGGAGGAATAGCAACAGGTAGTGCCTGGATACAAAATATAAATAAATTTTAAAAAATATTTTAGGGAACTTAAAGAAATTTATTTTTTAATACTTAGCTTAAAGTCTATAGATATTTCTTTAAGTTTAATATTTACTGGAAGCCCTTCTCAAGTTTACATATAAAACTAGTTATTACCCGTGAAAAGATTCATGGATATATTTGAATTTCTATGAAACTAATTTCTAAGAAAAAATAATAGCAAATTTGTTTCAGTTGAAGAGTCCATAGTTTCAAATGGTAGGAAGGAGGTACTTTTATCAGCAAAATCCCCCCCACCCCCGAGTGAGAGAGTCAAGTGTTACGGACAGCAGAAACCAAAATAATCACACTGTTTATTATATAAGTATAGTAACTTAGCATGTATTGGTGTCAGACCTTCTGATCATTGCTATATAATGACTGTCCTGATCTGTTTGTTTTTTTTCATATGATCTCATTAATTCCAGTGGAGAAAAGATTCACGGATATATTCGGATTAAAATGTTTTTTTTTTTTTTTTTTTTTTCCTTTTAGAAAAATACTAAATTTGTTCACCGGGAATAGTGCATTGTTTGAAACGGTGGGCAGGAAGTTTTTCTTTTCTTTTTTTTTTTCCAGCCAAATTTTAAAGTATGGAAGAGTCAAATGTTACAACCAGCGAACTAAAATAATCACACTGTTCATTATTACAGTAGTTGTTTTTGTTTTTAAAAAAATCATTTGAAAGGTTTTGTTGGTTATTGTGCTAGTTTCTACTCATGAAAAATTACTTAGTGTTTGGCTAATCTGACTTGCCACATTTTTTGTTGATTCTCCAGTGTTAGTTTATTGCTCATTAGAAAGGTAAAACTACACTATTCCATGATGAGGCACCTCTAAAAGTAATATATAGACACTTGAGCAAAGTGGAACTCTGATTAAAACTTGTAACATTTTACATAAGTGAACAGAATAATTTTCATAAACTATACTGTATTTTATTTCTCTTATAATCTTATTTTCTCAATTAAAAGATGCTTTTAAATAAACAAACAATTTCATTCCAACTTGATTGCTTCAATATTTGCACCCCTGACAATGTTGTAATTACAATTCTATTACAAAAGGTAATATACAAAGAATTTTCTCTCTCAAGAATTGCATGTATTTTTTCAAAGAATTGTGAACAAATACTGGAGAATCAACAAAAATGATGTAAAATAAATCAGACTATTTAAACTTTAATTACCTTACTAATTGTATGTGGTTTATTTAGACTAATTTCCTTGGCTTGAGGTCACAATAATAGACAGGGAGAAGCATTGGTGAACAAGACAGCTGAAGGAATTTGCCCACGAATATAGAACTCAATCAGCAGACCGAGTAGTGACATGAATAGCTTGTGGGAACCATTGATCAAGAAGGAGCGGACAATAAACTTGGGATTCCGCAGGCGTGGCCTGAGAGAAGTTAGCATGTGCATAGCTTAACGGGAGGTCAAGAGGTCAGGAGGAGACAACTCCTAAAACAGAGACAAAGACCAGGCATGATGAGTATGTGAGAGGGATGAGTATGCTCCCCTGGAACTAGATTTGACATTCCAAAACACAAGTCACCCAAGGACGGTCAGAGAGTACATGGCTGAAACATTGTCGAAAAGTAAACTACAAAGATAAGGAAACTAGTCTGAATAAACCACAGACAATGATTAAAACATCCCGTCTAACGAAACTCACACAAGAACTTTAATTACCATAACTGTATTGATGTCTTTTACTCCATCAGGAATCTGTACATCAGCAAATATAGATATAAATTTCTCTAGTGATATTTACTAAGCTCAGTTTAGCTTGGCACAAGGCCAAAGAAGGGAAAACATGGGGTAGGAAGACTAGCAACAATATTTCAATATACATTTCTCTTATTAAATCAAGTGGATAACTATTGTGTTTATCTTTCTGGTCTTAGGACAGTTTTATGCACATTGAATTCAAAAAAACTCAGAAGTTTTTTTTCTTTTTCCATTTCCTAAAACATGAAAATGAAATGCTAAAAATATAAATGTAAATCTTTTCACCAAGGCTAATGCAATGGCTGGGGTTGCTTTTGCAGAGCAATTCATATATGCACTTAGATAACATTTGGAGGGGTATTCTGACCAATACTCTGAAATAGTTGATTATTTTTAGTCTTTTTGAAAATAATGACCAACGATGGCATATTAATTCCAACAAAATTGACTTTTTTTTCCATAGTCAATAGATATTGCAAATTAAACTTGTCTAAAATTACCAACGGCATAAAGAACCAAGTAAACAAAAAATAAATAAAGTTATCACATGGCTGATTTTTTTCTTTATAAAAAAGAAAAAAAAAGTCTGAATATAATATAGTTGATATTTTGAATATCAATCTTTTCCCTACCATGAAAACTTTTTTGAAAAGGAAAAAACCCAACTCACTGTAACATGCTATGCAACAATCAAATCCTAAATTATTATATCATCAAATTAGTGATTATTCAGTTAGTTGTTTGTTTTGGGTCCCATTTCAATAGTTTTAGATGTTTTTGACAAGAGAAACCAAATACTAAATGATAATACAGACCGATGAGTTAACAGCAAATATCAACATTTTAAACTCCACAGATGATAGAGGAAAGTGTCACCAGTTTTTGGCAGTCCACATGACACCCATTTTTTGGCTGCTCTTTTGGGGCCAATTGTTAAAAAGAGAAACTTCTAAATTCTGCTGCTGTCATCTCTGTAGCATTGACAAAAACATTTTCAAGTGTGATTCTTACTGTTAACTCTTTTTGGTCTCAGCAGTTATTTACAGTACAAAAGAAAAAAATTCAAGAATGTACTGCATTTTCCATGCATATAAGATGCACATTTGAATAAATGAATTAAAAAAAAAAAACTATGCAAATTGCAAATATTGTGTCCAATATGCTGGTATTATGATAAGGGGACCCCTCTAAGGCTTGGATGAATTGCAGTGAGCAATAGTCTCTTGTATAACCTTCTAAGTCATGCGTCATATAAGCTGACAAATACAGTAAATTATATTTTAAAACAGATTTACAATATTCTGTCAATTTATTGGAGTGACTTAGTTGTTACTATTATACATCGATTCCTTTGAACCAGTTTAGTTATTGCCAGTAGAAATTGGTCTTCTTTCTCACAATATAATTTCAAGCAGCAATAGCTGACAAATTTATTTCTAATAAAAAATAAAAGTTAAATTAAAACTATTGATATAAAATAATTGTGTTTGATTTGATTGTTTTGTTTAATGGCACATTGACCCTTAGTGGGTCATTTAGTGCCGAATTTGCTTTCTTTTGAATACACAATTTAAATTTATTTTATTAGTCTTGCGACTTTGGTGAAAAAACAGGTAAACCCCCTCTGCCGAGGATGCAGTCAGCATATTCTAGGCCCCAGTCAACAGGGCCTAATTATGTTTGATCTCTGACCACCAAAGTAACATCTATTAAGCAGTGAAGAGAATCATTCTGAGAGTTTCATACAGATTTAAACCTAGATACTAAGATGAAGCCATTTTTTTTTGTATCTAAATAGTTTTAGTCTAACATACATACATAATGCTTGCTATTGCCTAAACTCTTTACACTAATATTGTAGCTATATAATGAACAGTGAGACTTTCTCAGCTTGTTTCTCTGTCGGTAACAGTGGACTCTTCCACTTAATGTGACATTTCTGCTGATAAAAATGTCTCCAATCCACCATCTGAAACAATGAGTTCTGCCAATCAAACGGGTTCAGTCACTTTTTAATAAAACCTCAGATGAAATTGATAAGACGGAAACATTTATTTACACCATGAACACCTTTGAAATAGTAAATATTAAGTGTTAAAGTAAGTAAGAGAATGTAAAGAAACTGCTCAATCGCCACAGAAACGGGTAGAACATTTTTACCAAATTCGTTACGGCCTCCAGTATATACAGGGTGTTATATATATATATATAGATTATTATTTCCAGTCGTAAGGGCAATGATATAAGTATAAACTATAAAATAAAAAAGTATATGTATAAACTATAAAATAAAATAAGTATAAACTATAAAATATAAGTATAAACTATAAAATAAAATAAGTATAAATATAAACTGTCTCCCTTGCACTTACATGAATTCTACTGCATTTGATAAACAATTATTTTGCAATAAAAATCAATTTAAATACATAGTTACTTCCCTTACAACTGGAAAACTGCTACAAAACCGAGACGTTTCAGAGTGCTCATGACTCGACTATTATGCAGCAGTGACCATGACCGTTTGTATTTAAAAAATTTAAAAAAGGCTACGTTAGTCTTTGAGCTACAGATGCTAGAGTGAACGTGTGTCAAGTGCAATTGGCTCTTTTTTTCCTCATATATATATATATATCTTTTCTAAAAAAAAAAAAAATATATATCCATGAATTTCTTTCACAGGTAATAACTAGTTTATATATAAAAAGTTTGGAAAGAAAATGTGATTAAACCTTTGGACTGTTTTCTGTTTAACATGTTAGTCCATTATTATTATTATGGAGCAGGGGTAGTAGTTTAGCCATGAACACCAGAAATATGCAGGTCCAAATAACTCAGGATTCTGTAGGTAATTTTTCTGCTGTCAATACATTCCCATACTTCAAAGATTAGAGAAATATATAATGAGTAGACTTATCATAGTGATAAAAATGTAAAGACCAGTAAAGTAGAGGTGCAGTGTCCTGTAATGGTTATTGGCACAGACAATGGAATTGACAAATAGAGTTCAAGTTCTGGCTGAAGCTGTTTATGTTCACTTTGCACTAATTGTCTTGGGAAAGGTATGAATCCACTTTGCTCTGCACTGTCCCATTTTTACAAAATGTCTTGTAGGTAGAGAGTGTGGGTAAGTGAACACTGCTGCAAACCAATCCCCCCCATGGCTACCTTACCTATCCAGACAGTGACAGCAAAAAGTTGTTACTCATATAGTCAACCTTGACAGAGGCCTATCACAATTAGATTTTTCAGAGATCTGATTATTTGCAGTTAAAATTTTAAAACAATTCAGACTTTTCTGTGTAAAGACAAAAGTGGCTGTTGTGAACTAGCTGATCCCGTGGAAATTCCATGGGTTTTGATAACTAAGATTATCCATTATCTCATACCTCCACTCTTCTCTCCCCCCCCCCCTTTGCCTGTATTTTCTCCTTTATCCCTTCCAATCTTGGTTACTGGCCATGTTTGTTTTTTTTATCTAATGTTATACAAACAAGGATTAGTTTCATATGCAAAAATCTTCCTAACACTTCAGTAAACTACCTAATTTGCTTTTCTGCCCTCTCGCTTCCTACCTACCCTCAGTAAACTACCTAACCTTTCACATATGTTATTACCGAAAGCATAACTTGAATGCAGGTAGGAACAAGCAGAATAATATAGGTAATAAAAAAAAAAAAAAAAAAAAAAAAAAAAGAATTAAAGTCAAATGTAATTTTTAGAATTCATAAAAACATCCAGTTAAGAGGAACCAATAAAATCTTAAAAATGCAGGAATAAAAAAATTCTGTTTAAAAATAAAGGAAAAATAAACAATTTTCTTTGATTAGTGCAGACTAAAGGAACACTGACCTGCTTGATTTTGCAAATTCTGAGCTTTTTCGGTGCCATCTAAGAAAAAGCTTAAAACTGCATACAGCAATTTTTTTAAACTCCATCTTACCCTCCCCAAATCAAGGGAATTTTTAAATAAAAAGAAACTCAGCAATATGAGCATGGTTAAAAAATTGTGATTAGTTAAAAAAATATATTCTTCAAAATGCTTTTTTTGTTTGGGGCCTGGGGTCGGAATTCATTAGGGAGAAAGTGAGAGGTGAGATAGTAGATAGGTAGGTAAGCTGATAGATATATAGAGAATGTGTTGCTTACAAATCACTGGAATTAACAGAGTGTGTGTGTGTGTGTGCCATGTGTGAATTATTAGTGCAATTACATTGCAGGCCTTGGCCATACAAGGTTTGTCTTTATCTTTTTGAAAAGAATATGTCCAAGCATTCTGTGATGAGAACATAAAATGGGTAATAAAAATATGAAAAACAAGAGGAATTCTTTGAATGGCATCAGATCAGAAGGACAGGGTTCGGCTGAGATCTTGATGCAGGGTTAAGTGAGCGAATTAGGTTCAATCCTAGTTCAAATCTCAGCACAGTTGGCGGTGTGGGGTGGGGTATTTTTTCTTCTTTTTTTTATTTTTTTTTATACTGTATGAAAGTTGGACAACAACATGGGGGAAATGTCCTGTAAGAATCCAGGGTTCAGCTCTTATAGGAGTTGGTGGGAGGGGGAAAAAGCTGCCCTTATCACAGCCATGGGCTCTCCACTGAGATGACAATGAAAAAGAGGACTCTCTTTGCATTTGGGAATATGGAAGAAAATGTTCCATTGATTATGATTAAAATATAAGAAATGTTTTTGTGAGAATGATTCAGTTATTCAAGCAGAGGTGAAGAGTCTCTTTCATCTTCAGAATTGTCATCTCCCAGACAGAGGTTGTTACGATTAACTTCTTCAGATACAGGATCCAGTTCATTCTCTTCCTCCTCCTCATCATCATCATCATCGTTGTTATTATTGTTGTTGTTGTTATTGTCGTCATCTTGGACATTGTCAACTTTATTGTTGCTAGGAGCAACATTGGTAGTGGTTATGGATGTGGTAGGAGTGGTAATAATTGTTGCATTGTTGTTGTTTTTGTTGTTGCTGCTGCTGCTGCTGTTTGTGTCATTGCTGTTTTCGATGATGATAGGTGTGGATCCAGGTGAACTGGAGAGGGAGCAGTGTGCAGCTACCTGGTGAGACTGCAACCTTTCAAGAGACATTGAAAGATGACCATCAGCAGTTACAACTGAAAAATACAAAACAAATTGTATTATTTCTATAAACTTTCTATGCAACTGTTCAATTTTGCATTTTGAATAAAGAATAAATGAATAATAATGAACAATGAATAATAATGAACAATGAATAATAATGAACAATGAATAAAAAGTCTCTGTAACTTGAAAAAAAGATTTTGTTGGGCATGTGTGTGAATTTGAGAGAGATAGAAAGAGACCTTATATTTTAGATGACATTTAGAAAAGAAATGAAAAATAACTATAATATCAAATCTTTTTTTAAAGCAAAATATCAAAGATCTAATTTTTAGTGGGTGCAGAGTGATGTAATGTTTACCAGCACGGAAAACGAAACCAATGGACTGAGTTTGACTTTCGGCAGAGGTTAGTTACCTTAAATTTGCACTTATACCCTGTGGGAAGACGTAAATCAACTTCTCTCCCAGCCAGCTATTGATAAATAGCAAGCGCAGTTGAAGCCATTATCCTTGTAAGACAGTACATATTCTAAGAGGTTACTCTGACAGAAAAATCTACATCTTGGCAGTCACCATAGCTGGTCCCAAGCCTGGGTAAAGGAGTAGGGTTGGGTGTGGGTCTAGCAATAGCACCCTGTAAAACCTACTTGCTACTGAAATCGCAGCAGAGTGGTTGCAGCCATATGCTCCACAAGTACAGTTTCTCCCTAATTTTTAATGACTTTCTTCTAAACTTTACCATAAATGTTACTAAATACTGCCCAATGCCTTTGGAAAAGTTCAGAGTATAACATTCACTATGGTATTAAATATTAATTACAATATTTTTTTATTCTTATATTGGGGAACATTATTATAATATATAATAGCCCTGTTCAGTCAGTAATGCTTGTGTTTATTTGTAACCATTGACAATCCCTTTTTCCTGATTTGCAATGCATTTCTATAATAATAAAAAATCATTTGCAATGCATTTACATACAATAACCTTATACTATCAGTAATGCTTGCATTAATTCATGCCCAATGACAACTACTTCTTGATTTTCAATGCACAACATACAGAATGAGTGCCACATTCTGCTCAAACAAATTGTAGGTCAAAAAATTGAAAGATTTAACGATCAATCATCAACTTTTTTCCCCCTCTACTGCCAAAAATATTTACTTTGTTAGTGCAGAAAATTACTAAAGCCAAGGAATGGTGGAATAGAGGTCAGTGGGCAGGAATAAGAAAAGTTTAAACCTTACCTACATATACCAGGTTCAAATGTAGTCAGTACTAAAATATGATTATCGTTTCCATTTTCAACCCCAACTACCACCAGAATTTGATGTTACACTATATAGTCCTGGCACTGTAGTAGTACAGAGCTATATTACAGCACCAGGACTAATATATGTAATCATTAGAGTGAATAAAAGTTTTGACAGTTGTTTAATAAATCATACCCATGATATTATGGGTTTCATACAGGGCCAGATCTATGCACTGGGCAAATTAGGTGATCACCTAGGTGCTAAAATCTGGAGAACACCACACAAATTCTGAACAACTTTATTAAAATTAAAATTAAAATTTCTTAAACTAAAACTAAAAAAATTAAAACTTAAACCAAAAACACGAAAACTTAGTAATATAGAGAACTGTGACTTAGTCTGATGATGATTGGGGGGAGGGGGGGGGGAAGATTGTAGGGCTGGCCTAAGGAACTGAATACCCTGCTGGTTCTGGTTACACAAATAGCTTATTGTAAATTAAAAGCCTAAAAGTGACATCAAATAAAAGTTTCTTCACCAAATGTCTACAAAACATCATTGACAGACGCTTTATTTAGTCAATGAAAACAGAGAAACGGTAAAAACTAAAGTGGTTACTTACTGGCAGTAGACGTAGTTGCAGTTGGTGCCATAGATAGCACTACTAAGTGTTGAGTGGACGGTTGACTGGAAGTGACTATTGAGGTACTGTCATTGGAAGCTCCCCCACCGCCACTGCAGCCTCCTGGTGATAAAGGGCTGGAATTCCCTGACAAGTCGCCTTCATGGGAGGAAGGCATTTGAGGGCGGAGATTGGCAATGTTGTCTGGCCAAAATCTCTGCAGGGGGCGGTTCTGAGGTTTGTTTTTTTTCACTTTGGTTGTGTCAGGATTGCTAGCATCCAGCATTGGCTGCAGGATACGGCGACGAGCATTGATGAACCTAAGGAAAATAAAAGGCAGAAGACAATAATAAAAGACCCCAAAACAAACTTAAGAACAGACATTTAAGAGAGAAAGTTTGATTTCAGTTCAGTTCAGTTCCAGAAGAAAACCAAAGTCACGTGATGCTCCCTAATGCAAGCATAAAGAAAGAATGAGTCAGTTTTTGGAACATCAACTCCTATATAATTGTCAAAACGGTGAACTTTGATCAAATATCCTGGATTTATAGGTATTTAATAAGCCTAGCTTAATCGGAGGAATGACTTGGCTAACAGAGGTAGATCTTTACCCTTATTTCTTATTCAATTCCTACTTTTCAACTTTTATTTACTTATTTAAACTGTTTTTTATTTTATCCAAAAAGGTTTATAATATTTTTCAGAAAAAACCTTTATGATTCTTCTTCGATTCAATATGATCTGACAATAATATAATGATTAAAAATAAAGTACAAAATTCTATACAGCAATGTTATAATAAACTTTACAAGTCTGAAAGCTTTAGTCTTTTTTTTTTTTAAATTATTCCTTAAATATTCAACCTGGGGTAGATGGGTACTTCAGCTAGCTGATTAAATGTTGGAAAGAAAGAAAAAAAAATCAAAAAACAACCAATGATACTGACCAATTGTTGACTTGCAGTAGCGTAAGGTTTGTCTGGGCAGCAATTTGTCGTTTTTCATCTTCAGTGGGATAGGGATGCTAAGAAAAAAAACAGCCATATGAAAGAAAGAGACACAAATAAAAGGATTTACCAATAATCCCAATGTTTATTTAAATAAATAAAAGTCAAGATGATAGATTTATTTTCTGCTGGAAGGTGTATATTCTTAGTTATAACATTTTTTTTCTACATCTGTAATATAAATCAGTGAAATTTCTTACTTAATGAATGGGATTTTTGATAGAGTTACTGAACTTTACACTTTTTGTTAAAATGAGATTCTAGCAAATAATGGAATGGGATGATTTCATTATCTTTTTCTATAATTAACTGGATCCAATCAATCCTTCAGCTTACGTGCCAATCGTCTTGAGTAAGTGGTTTTTACAGGATGGGATTGCAAGTCCCATCCCCATACTTTTTGGGGGAAGGAGTAGATTCCAGTCCTGGTATTGAATTCATAGGTGTCCTTCTCTTAGACTGGTTTCCAACCAAGGTTTGAGAGCCCGGTCTGACCTGTCATTTTACTCATAAATGACGAGAGAAACAATGAATTCATGCCTTTCCCAAGGGCATTAGTGCAAAGTGAATGCAAACAGCCTTGGCCGGAATTTGAACTTGACTTGCCAATTCCATTTTCAATGCCGATAACTGTTATGCCACTCCGACTCTCTGATAGACTAGGCAGACAGACAGGAGCCGTTCGCGTGGATTTGATTATCCTGGAAAGATGGTTGCGAAACCCCTGTAAACCCAGTGTATCTGACACTTCTCTACGCCGGTCTATTATTAACTGCTATATTAAAATTGAACTGACAAAAGAAAAAATTAATCCGAAAAGGTTAATAATGATCTAGGAAGCTGTTTTAAATCTGAACATCAGGTAAGCCCACTCATGACTTAATATTTTTACTAGTTAAAAAAAAATTCAAATTCCCATAACCTTTGGGTAGCACCTCTTTATTTCATCCAACAGGTCTTGCATTTTCAATAATTATACTCACTAATGGATGTATCAAACTTTACCTCCTCCCTCCCACACACACACACACACAATTTCTTTTTTTTTAAACTGATACTTACCACAATGTGCTGGAAGAGCCAAGACTTCATAATTTTAGTGGCTGTTTTAGGTAAAATTCCTCTTTTAGTTTTTCTTTTACACAATATGTCCTCATCATCAGAACCCATTTGGGAAAGTGAATTTGTAGCAATGGAAGCAATTTGTGCTGACACTGCAATTATTCAAACATAATACACAGATGTAAAGGAAGAACAAGACAACTAGTAGATATTTACTGAGACACAAAGCCAAATGGAGGTAGGAAGATTGTGTTACACCAACCTTTCAATTGGGGAGGGCATACATACATTTTAAAGAAAAAAAGATTTTGCATTTGAAATCCCAGCTTCTACCAAGCACCAGAGGGAAATACATAACTATCTCAACCATGAGGCAACTAGATAACATCTCAGCTTTTACTATCAACATTCACAAAATTTATCTTATGAGCACTCGATGCGGTGGTGAATGTATAGATATGTAACGGGACTTTGTGACTGGGTAATCCACAAATGTGACCCAGTGCTAAACTTGCCTTAGTCAAAGTATATCAAAAATCCCCTTTTTCCATAACAGGCTCCAAGACACCACTTAAAAACAATAATTATCTGACACTAATATCTTTTATTTAAACCTTAAATGTATAATCCTTAAAGGGCAAATGTTTAAAATCAATTCTTAGTGTTTAATGCTGGCCATATTTATCTTGAGGATAACAATATTTTAAGTTTAAATGAGTGTGTTGGTAAAATTCAAACAAGAATTATGCCGTTGATTACTTATCATTTCTTAAATCATTAATGTGTTATGAGAAAAATAAGCTTTAAATCACATAACGTGCATTGTCTACATTGATTTACAGAAAAGCACAGGACTGTTTATTCCTGTAGACACCTTGTAGACCATAGGGCCATAACCACACCACATTTTTGGAATGATGCTGCTACGGTTTCAGTAGCAAGTAGGTTTTATGGAGTGGTGTTGCTGGCCCTGGGATTAGCAAGCAGTTTTAATTCAGAGTTGTCCGTCTCCTAGACTGGTTGCCAATCCAGGCTAAAGACCCTAGTCTGGCCTGTTATTTACCCAGAGCTGGGGGGGGGGGATCAATTCATGCCTTTCCCAAGGGCATTAGTGAATGCAAACTGTCTTGGCCAGAATTTAAACTGTTCCATTGTCAATGTTGCTAGTCATAAGGCCACCTACACTTCCAAAGCACTGGAATAGTTTACATCAATATGCAATCAGAAACAAAAATATTGATTTCTAAACTTCAGACAAATATGTGATTGGCATTAAATATCTGCTTAGCTTTGCAAGTAGAAGTACTTGAAAGGCAAAATAGATTCAACTAGAATTCCCTCAACCTTTTAAAAAAAATTATTCAAAAACAAAAAGATTTTAGCCCATTTGTAATTATAACTATCACCAGTCACGATGACAAGCTATTCATCCAGACCTTTTTTTCATAACCTATAGTGACTTCATTACCTAAACTGACCAATCAAATCTTATTCTGGCATTTTATTACAAAGTTTGTGTGTGTGAGAAATATAAGCAACATATATGTTGTGCAAATTCTCACACGCCTGTAAATCCATTATATATATGCCATCTACATTTCTATCACAAAGCAAAGAAATAGTATTTTAATTTCTCCACACTAATATACAAAATGTTTCTCCATTCGAGAAACATACAAGAGATCTGTATTTTTTTTTTACTACAGGAATCATAGTACTAGTTTTCAGTTATTTTAATAAGTTTTATTATGTATTATTATTATATTATTACAATCTTTGAGCAATACAGGCATCCCCCGTTATAATGCGGGTGTTAGGGTCCAAGATAGCCAACCGCATTATAACCGAGCCACGATAACTACAAGGTTGGTACGGGCAATATTCAAGAGTGAGTGATAGATGAAAGATGGCAATCATTGTCTATCCTAAGATTAAGTGATATTCGAACAAATAAACAATAGCATTTTTAATGTTTGTTTTTCATTAAATAATACCACCAAAATAACTACAATGTGTTATAAGGTATCTTCAAATTTCAGTACTCAAAAACAATATTTACGTCAATGACTTAACCTTTTCAACCCATAAGCTGCGGCCCCTTCAGATACCCTGTATCTGAGCCCCCGAAAGGAAAAGGGGAGAAAGAAAGTAAAAAACAAACAGAAAGTTTCATTCATTGACTACTGAAATGTTTTTGTCTAATTCATTTCATTTTCAAATTTGGTTAGCTAGTGTAAGTCATATTTTTTAGTGGGGGTCGGGTGGGAGTTGTGTCACCTGTCATCAAATGGGCTTAGGGTGTAGTAAAATAGTGCTCAGCCAGAAATATCAGGCTTATGGGTTCAAAGGGAAATTCTGTTTTCTGGAGGAGTGGCTGATAATATAGGTAAAAATGTTGGGGTCCATGATCCACCTGCCTTATATCGAGAACCGAGCTATAATAAAACATGTTATATCAGGGGACGCCTGTATTCATATCACACAATGTGAATTAATTTCAGCCAATATTTCTTTTAAAATATGTTTATAAACAAGATATGAACAAAAATATTCCATTATCAGTTCTGTGTTAGAACATTTTGAATAGAACAGCAAGTTAAATTGACAAACATGTTAAATTTGGGGTAAACAAATAAATTTAAAAAAATAAAGCCAATATAAAAGAAATGTAATGTACCTGTGCATGGAGTTGATGAACCAGAACTGGTAGCAACAGTCCCTGCAATAGTTGGTGTGCCAACTACACCTATCTGCGAGAGGGGTGTACTACCGTGGATGAGAGATTGGCCAGTGGTCATAGTATTCACTTGGTTGGAGATAGGGGTGGCTTGAATCTGTAACCAAACAAACCAAAGTCTTCAGAATTAAAGTGCAGACCACAAAGTTTTACATAAGAACAGAAAATAAGCATGCAATAAAGAACAATGTTTGGGTTGGTAAGAAATGTCACAAAGCACAATTTTCAGCCAGTCATTCAGCAATCTATTGAGAGGAAGGAATCTTGAATATATATATATATAGTGTGTGTGTGTGTGTGCGCGTGAATAAGTAAGAGATAGATAGACAAATAGATGGGGAGGGAGAGAAAGAGGGGGAGGGAGAGAAAAGAGAGAAAGAGCGATAGAGAATATGAGGAAGAAATTTTATGTTAGGAACCACAAGAGCAAACAGACAGAAAAATTAAAACTATAACTAAAGGAAAAAAGATGTTAACTTTTTGTATCCATGAGAAAGTTAAATTGCCTATTTTAAAATTTTCTGACAATATTGTCAGATCATGAGGAGGTTAATATTTGTCGAATAGAAACGCATGCAAGTGTTTTTGATTTAATGTTTACTTCCCTTTCATATAGAACCTGAAATACAGAGAATTTTGGAGGACTGATAAGTATCTTTGGATGTGTTGGGTACAACAAGGTGTTCTCTGTTCACTTAACTACTTGTTTTTCTAATTATGAGAAAATCAGAATTTTTCATAAGATTCAGCAAGTTCACTTTCTCGTCAGCTTAACAAGATTAGTGACTATCACACTTTGTCATCAAATATATGGTAAGCATCATTTATGCTTTTGGCAACTAATAGAGCTATATTACATAGTAGGAATTTGTATGTATACATAGACATAGATCAAATTTTATATACAAACTACTATGAGTCATTTGCATTTCACAAAAATGAGGAAGGGCAGTCAATTTAGAAATTACTTAATAAAAAGAAAATTTTTTAAATCAGTATATTATTTTACAATGTGTGGAAGGAAGCAAAAATATTATAAACATTTCTATTTCTAAATAGTGTAAAACTGCTGCCAGCTTTTTGTAATTTCTGCTTAATATTTATAGAAGTAAATTTTCTGGTTAGTCTAAAAAACAAACCAATATTTAAAAAGGAATTTTTTAACCATGTATCATATTGAAAACCATGTATCTTATCTAAAAAAAAAATCTTAATAGTATTAATGATCTTACAGAGGTTGTAAAAATATACATAGGTTCATCAATAAATCCATAGCCTAATGATGAAAACAATATTTTACACAACAAATACTTTTCAGTGTAATCTTCCTTGTCAATGCACTTAACCCAATACTTCTCCATAGATCGAACATTATACAAAGAAAATTTCAGCTAATAACTGTCAGGTTATGGACTTAATGATCCACTAATATATATATATAGATAAGTAATCCTTCATTAATGCATGTTTGGTTAAATACGATGGACAAGGAAAACTTTTTCACCTTTTTGGTTAATTTTTCTTGTTTACACACAAGAGAACGTATATAAATATTGTCCGAACAATATATCAGATCGAGCGCTTTCAACTGTACGTTCATCCATTTTCGAAATCGTGAAAACAGTGTCCAAATTAATTCCATTGTGTGCCATTGGTTGGCATTACAGGACAAGTGATGGGCGAATGCATTATTTGTTAGAAGGGGGTATATATATATATATATATATATGAGACTTTTCTCTGATGCCAAACTTAGGAAATTCAATTCTTAGATAAACTATACTTGCAATATGATACATGGTAAATATTGACACAAAAATGTTATCACTGAACTGGGTTTAAAAAAATAAAATAGCTGATTACTGTTATTATTTTACTTATAAAAAGGTAATTCATTAAATAGAGCCTTAAGCAAATTTACTTTCATCCCAAGGCACACATCAATAAATATTACCCGTGATCAAAAGAATATAAACCCTGATAATCATCACTAAAAAGAGGATCACAAAATGTAATACATTCACTAAATGTCAAATTAAATACAGATCATTTAGTTTTATAAATGACAATACAGGAAAACTTCTACTCCACTTTCCCCAAATAGCTTTTCCTTGCTTTAAAAAAGTAAATTAACCAATGGATTCAATGTGTACAAATGATAGTTTATATTAATTTTTTCAATACTATTGTTTGGTCTTATAAAAGACATCTGGGCTGTGTGCACAAAACTTATTTAATAGGTCTTAGAAATAAGAGGTCTGTCTAAAACGTATCCAGTCATAACGAATATTTGAGAACCAGTCGTGCAGCCTTGATGTAACTTGGTATGTACAGACACTCTCCTACATGGTTACTCAGTCGGCAGTAAGACACCATTGAGTGAGCTTATGTACTGTGTGACTGCCACAAAACATCACCTAGGTCTGTCAGCCCCCATACAGTCCAGATTTTAGCCATTGAAAGGGAGGAGATTTCAGACCATGGACGAGATTAAAGAGAATGCAATGAGGCAACTGACGGCAATCCTGAAAGATGACTTGGCAGACTGTTTTGACAAATGGAAGGGACATTGGGATAAGTGTGCAAGGTCCCAAGGGGAGTACTTTGAAGGGGACTATGGTGCCATTGCCCTAGGTAGGCTATTGTTTCATTAATATTAAATGGCTGGATACTTTCCGGACAGACCTTGTATGTTCTATAAAACTTTTAAACAATTTAGATTTATAAGCATAAATGCCACACTACCATATTGATAACAATGAAGATTTGTTAAACAATTTTTAAAAATACAAAAAACAAGAAAATATGATAAGTCCTTATAAAAGAATGCATTTTACAATTTAAGATTGTTCTCAAGATTCTGCAACTATTTTATCTTGTAAACAACATTTAAAAAAATAAATTCAAACTTTAATTTCTTCATCTGGACCAAGACATATATCTACTTCTTTCATCAAATCTGCTAACAAAAGAGAATATACCAACCCAAACGTTGATGAGGATATTAGTTTAAAGTAATAAACTCTCGGAAGAGAATACTACTGAATCACACAAGCCATTAATTGTTAGTTTATAACATTTCTAAGAAATAAAGTATTGTATCTGATGTCATAGAAGGTACCCCACCCCCCGCCGCCACCTTATTTTAGCACGGAATATCAAGAAGAAAAAAACGCATTTTTCTAAATTCTTCTCATTTATTCCCCAGTTTTCGCAAGTTCTAGCTAATGTGGGGCTTGAAAATCAAGGTTACATTAACTTTTTGAGCCGTTTTGTTTTGTTTACAGTAGATAACCAGTTCATTACTCAAACACCACCAAACCTATACAACAGTATGTAACTTGAACTACTGAAAGATAATTATATTTAACTATTGAGACCCAGTAATGTCATCCCCAAAATACTAACATTAACAATAACTAAAATTCTAAAAATCTGATATCAAATAGTAGTTTGGTATGACGTTGAATATACGCCTACTATTGGTATTATCTAACCTAATATAAACTGTCTATTAGTCAATAGTTAAACTGTTTCCTTTGGTGATTCTTAGTAACAATAAGGAATTCAAAGCTTTGTTTGGACAATTGAATGGATCAGCTTTGTGGTAAGATCAACAACACAAAGGAGTTCTATTGTCTGTACAAAGTTTGGAATGGTAATGACTCTTACAATACAATACAGTAGCAGATTAGATTAGGCCGAAGGCCTTTGATCTGGTCTTTTGATTATGCTTCTCAAAGTTATAAACAACAATAAGGAAGATTAACACCATTTAGTAAAACTTAAAGAACTATCAAAAATGGCAGATGAACTGAACTTTTAAGAGTCAAGTCATCAAGATATGGACCTATTTCTCTCTTCAGACAAACCCTGTGTAGGGAGGAATTGGCTAAATTTAATCAGTATTACAATTTGTATATAAGAAAGATTAAAGCTGAATGATCTAATCACTGAACCCCATTTACTCTTTAGCTATGTTAACTGATGCACTGCATGAAAGACATATCAGTGTCACTGTTGCTCCTCAATAATTTGTTAATATGTGTTCCTTATTTTTTTTTAAATGCTACAAAAAACTAGCTTTAAAATTACAGAAAGAGTAAATAAACCAATTATCCCCTTCAATTGTTTTTTTGCTAGTTCATAGGTGTATAATAGACCTAGTCCAAGCCTGTGGATGACTTGAAAAATACATTGATTTCTGACAGATTTTGAAGCTCTATTTTCAAAAATTCCCCAAGCAGCCTTTTGTTCATAATTATCTTCATCAATTAGATATCTAAATATCATCATATATCCATCAATTAAATAGTGCACTTTTTACAATAAGGGTGTGGTCTAAAAAAAAATAATAAAAAAAAACCTCCCAAAAAACAGCCCACCCCAATATGAATTTTGTTCCGATGGCCTTGTAAAGACAATGTTCTTTTCTTTATTTAATCATTTAAATTTTTTTAAGAACTCAATTTGCTAACTTTCGGATTAGCAAAATAGTAATCAGCAAAATTAACAAATACTTCAGCATAGCAGCAACTGATACATTAAACAAATAGCAACAAATGAGAAAAATTGTGAATGCAAGGCAAAATGTTATGCTGAGAAATTTTATGGCATTAAGTTTGGCTCGACTGGTTAGTAGACTGAAACAATTATTTAGCGTATTTCCTGGCGTCGAAGACACTCTGGCCTCAAGGATGCACCTCAATTTTGACCCGCAAAATTTTGAAAAAATAATTTTTTTTAAATAGAGGATTGGCCTTTTGCCTGAAGGATGCAGGGTAAATTTTCGAGGCTTCATTGACACTGGGAAATACGGTAAATGAAATCTTTGCAAAAATCTCCCACAATTTGATATGCTCTGATGTGTGAGAAATTAGAAGTGGCATTTAATATAATATTCCATAAGTTCTATAGAGTGAAGAAAATAAAGGATAAGTTTAACAAGCCTATAATCATAACCATAAATTAATATTTCTAAAAAGACCGATTCTGACCTTCATTTCTTTCGGAATTTTCGAATTTTTGAGAAAAATTAATGTGTGCAAAAGTTTCAAGTGAGAAACTATAATTTTCTGAAAAAAATTGGTTTTAGACGAATATTCAAAAAAATTAGATAAAAATAATTTTCGCAAGTTATTGTTTCTGCTTTCAATCCATAATACTTTTGTTTCCCCAGAAAATTTGTCAATTTTGAGAAACATTAATTTCTTAAGCCTTTAGGAGGGGGGTTCTATTTACATTATAACTATCATGCTAAACTGGACTGCTACTTTTCGTCCGTCGTACAGAAGTACACCTTCGAAGTATTCAGTTTGTTAAAAAAATCATTTACGGGCGAAAGAAATTTTTTTACACATTTCATATTACGAGAATCTTAAACCCAAACTTCTGCTTTCTAACATTTTAACAATGGTGACACGAAACGTTGCGTGGACTATGTTGATCTGCCATGATTCAATCGCGCAATCTGCAAGTTAGCACACTCAAACTATTTTTTGTCTCATGCCAACCCCCACCCACCTGCTTGTGTTGTATAAGAAGACATATGTTAAAGATCATATTTTATAATTTGTTAAATTTGAAATTATTTTTCCCCAGCAACACCAGGATTCCCTGCTAGTAAGTGCGTGTGTATATATATATATACGCACACACATACACACACACACACACATATATATATATATATAGTAGAGGTAAATTGACAATGTGAAAATGAAAGATTGAGAAAAGCATGTTACGTCTCAAACATATTTATCATCATGAAGATAAGCCTTTATGCATTTCACCGCTGTAAGCGGCATCATCAGAAGGGTGCAGGTGCAGCCTTCCATGTTGGGATAACCGAATGAAGTGAGAAATAGTAGCTGTTTTTTTGTTCTTGGTGAGAAAGGGTGGAGGAGGGCAGGTGAGTTAGTTATTGGCCGAAAGGTCAGTATAGGGTTTTCTCTAGCTGGTAGGGTGTTTAGATTAGGTGGTTCTGTGTATCAGCTATTAAGTGGGGGTGTGGGGGTGGGGGGTTATATGTCTGAGTTCCATGACCAGATTAGTGTGGGTTTCATTTCCACATTGTCAAATTACCTCTACCATTCTGTCAGATTTCCTTACATCCACATAAACATATATATAGTGTGTGTGTGTATAATTATATATATATTTTACTGCTTTTTAAAATTTTCCACCAACACCAATAAAACCATTTTGTTAATATTATGTAAATTAAAATCCTATAACGTAATCCATATATCCAAGCCAATACAATAACAATTGAGCACTTTTAATTTTGGATGCAGCTCAGTAGTAAAGCATTGAATTAGAGTCCTCAAGATCTAAGATTTAAAGGATATTTTTTTTTTTTAAAACATTCTCTAAGCAAAATGTTTAAATGGCATGTTAGACATGTCAAGTATTTCTGCAATGGTTCCATCATGAACATTTTAAAACCCTGAAGAGATTGATTGGGATCAACAAAAATCCTTATAATTTTTATTATTAATAAAAGATAGAAATTATTTTGGTAAAATCTGATAGCAAAAATCTGATCTGCAATAAAGTAATCAGCAATAGAAGTCTATTCTACAGCAAAAGTAATCAATCTGGTTCATCCCAGATTATATGAGAAAATGCCCCCCTTCCCTGCAGTCACTATCAGATTAACTAAAGTTCAATTCCATAGTAGGTGCGGAGTGTTTACCGGCATGGAAAATGGAATCCACAAACAGAGTTCAATTTTTGTTCAAAGCTGTTTACATTCACTTCACACTAAGGCATGAATTCCCCCCACCCCCACTATGGGTAAATAGAGCAAAGTTGGAGCCTTTTAGCCTATTAAGCAATCCATCTTAAGTGTGGGGTTTATCAACTCCATCACATAAAACGTACTTGCTACCGAAACTCCAATGTGGCCGGGGGGGGGGGGTAATGCCACCTTACATAACAGAGACAGCAAAAGCACCATTAACAAACCAAGTCAATCAAGTTGAAGGTTGAATCTACTTTATGCCTCTACAGACATTGAAATAATAAAAGAATAGAAAAACAATTCACTGCATAACGTCTGTTGATCATCAATTCATAAACAAAGTGCAACTCTTCAAAGTAATAAAAATTACTTTTTAAACTTGTAAATAAGAACTTTTATAAAAGAGACAACCAAATTAATGAGATCCATGAGAAGAACTCTTAGAACAGGGAATGTTAAAAATAGATTTTTTTTTTTCAACACTAGCTTCACATTCTAGGTATGCATTTATAACTTTTGACAACATGAATGGATACAAGCCAAAGAAATCAGGTAAAACAAAAACAAACAAAAAAAAAACAAACAAAACAAAAACACAAATTTTAACACAAGCAGAAAATATAACTGAACATTGATTGTAGAAAGAAAAAAAAAAGAAAAAAAAAAAGGCCCTTGTTTTCCTTTGTCATAAAATGTGCTAAAGTTGATTTTAATTATATATAATTATATTTTATATATAGTTTTGGTTTAACGTGATGTGATAGATAAACAGTGAATAGTTTACTCCCCTAAAATTGGTGAGGATTGTTCTTGTTCTTGTTACTTGGACTGGAGTTTGACAACAAAAAAAATCCTTATAACTTGTAATAAATAAACAGATTTGGTATTGACTTATAGCAGAGAAATAGTCATAATACTGTTCAGAGGTAGATTTTATTGTATTACATAATAAAATCTACCTCTGATCAGTATTATGAATATTTCTCTGCTATAAGTCAATACCAAATCTGTTTATTGTTTGGTATTTGCTTCTCTAAGGAAAATTAGTGTGCTTTTCAAAAAGATTGATGCTATGAGTTTTAAATAAAACATCTAAATGTGAATCAAGATTTTAAAAAGCAAGCATACTGCTACTTCTATTCCGACTGAAGATGATTACTAAAACTTTTGTATTGTATATATAATAAATAAATTTGTAGGTATATAAGACTTGTCATTTTAGCTCAGTTGGTAAGAGAGCCGCCTACCAATCACATGGTCGTGATTTCAAATCATGATGGGGAAATGTTAATTTTATATATAGTTTTGGTTTAACATGATGTGATAGATAAACAGTGAAGAGTTTACTCCCCTAAATTTGGTGAGGATTGTTCTTGTTGTTCTTGTTACAGGGGAAACAACTCGAACTTGGACTGGAGTTTGACAACAAAAAAAATCCTTATAACTTGTAATCTTCAAAGCTTTCTGATGATTTACTTTAATTCTTTCAAGACAAACCTATTAAGGTGCTTAATGCCTGAATTAAAAGATTTCAGTAGACTTCTAAAAGACATCTATGGGACATATATATCCCAGCAGTCATAAAAACCTTGGGATATATATGTCCCAGGAGTCTCGAAAGGGTTAAGAATGGACAACAGAATCAAAGAGAAATGGTTTGGAACATCACACACATACACACAAGAGTAGCATTAGTTCAATTAATTGGAACAACTGCCCAACAAACAAAAAGTTGTAAATATTAGGAAAGAAAAAACAAAAAACTAAATCCCCTCTCAAACAGCAACAATGCCTGCCCCGAGCAGTTTTCTGATAACAAAGTAGTGTGTAAAGCTGATTCATGCACAATCTAGATATTTGCTGGGACCAGCACCAACCACAATGTGAGACAGCAACAAATTAGTGTTAAGTTCAGGGGATATAAGTTTGGTTTAGAGTTAGTAGCAGCTAGTTTGTTCTTGGTTGGTTTTTAGAAAAAGGCTGTTAGTGGAAATCTTGGAGAGGTAAAGAATTTGATTAAACTTGGGATTTATAATGTTTTTAAAAGGAAATTATAAATATTAGATTGGAAGAGAATGAAACTTGAAAATTTTAATGCTCATGGAGGTTGTTCTGTTTTCTTCAATCTTTATTGCTGTTGCTATGAGATGGGTCACCTATATTTATTAATTACCGTATTTCCCAGAAAAACTAACTTTCAGCCTGTAGGACAGGGTAAATTTTCAAGACTTATTTTGGGAAAAAAATAGCGTCTTCAATGCCAGGAAATACAGTAATTTAATACATTCAGTAGAGCAGTATATACAAGAGCTATCATTTTTCTGCTTTAAAAATAATGCACAATTCATGTGTCAAGAATTACATCTGCATCATTTTGATATGTAGATAAAATTGAACATTTTTTGCATAGTAAATATTTTTCATTTACCCTCCCTAAGAATCACATAGATTGTATGCCTTTTAAATACTGATGGGAGTGTGTCTTCAAAGCCTATGATGTTCATCAAAATGCATATAATTAAAAGTTATGCATTTTTCTCCTATTATAGAAATGTATCTATTTTGTATTTGATGCCATATAAAAGGCACACCCTTTTGTCAAACAGAATGCTTAGTCTATGAAAAGGTCTTCATCCTAAAGAGCTGGAGTGATTTTTTTTTCCTTTTAGAAGTAACAAGGATTATATGCCATTAAATATTATTATGAATTGAAATTTTGGTTAGAAACAGAATTCCCACTTTTGGTGCATAAAAGGCAAATTAAAATATAAAACTAGTTGCCTGGGAAACCTTTAACGAAGCCTGAAAAGTAAGGATTAATTATGCATAATTTTGAATTATCTCTTTTTCATAATAAAAATGAAAAAAAAAAAAAAGTTATAATCACTTTTCCAACTATTTTCATAAGTATACTTTTCACAGAAACTTAAAAGCTGTAAAATTTAATCGAGTGAGTAAACAACTAACAAAACATTAAATTCATAGAGTAATGCTTCCAGAAATTATTGAAAGGTGGGCATTCATTAACAGATGATATAGCCAGTCTTGTTTTGGGGCATTTAATTTACTTATACTCAACTCCTTAAAATAAAGTCTTATAGAGTAGCCTTCAGAGGTTTCAGTAGCCGTCAGAGATTTTCCAATCATTTTTGTTAGACCCATTTCAAAGCTTAAACAATTCAGTGTTATTAGCCTAACCAATTCAAATATTATTCAATGTTATGTTTTTCACTTGACTTCATGTTCCAGAATTGCCCTTTTAAAAATTTAACAGTATACTAATAGTATTTTTAATGTCATAGATAAATATTAAATAAATAATAATACAGAGGAAGGTGCTTATTGTAATCACTTTGGGACGGGGTCTTTTAGATAACAATAACCAGGTGATAACATCAAGCGAAGGATCTATAGAAGAAGCCACTCATTGTGATCACTTTAAATAAAGTGTTTGGGACCAACTGATTTTGATAACAATAACCGGCTGATAACATTAACCGTGATTATAATAAGTGGTTTCCTCTGTGATAATAAATAAAAGGAAAAGACAACTTTGAATAATTGCTTAGGAGCAATCGAATAGCAACTTTTTTTTGGATGACTTATAGCAACATGATCTATAACTGACCTAAAATACTTTCTGCCTAGAGAAATTAAAATATATAAAGTTTATTTTGTGGATGCCAAATATTAATTTTATACTCATATCTGTTTTCTTTTTCTATGACATTAAAAATGTACAAACATTGTTGAAAATTCATAAAAAAGACATATCTGAAGTATGAAGTCATTTAAAAAATTAATCTATTTAAGGTTACGTTTTAAAGAAAGTCTTCCTTTCTTCTTATAAATATAACCCTAATGATGAAATATGAAGTCATTTTAAGCAAAAATATGGAGTAGTGAAAAACGTGCATATGCCAAAAAAGGTTATTTAAAATCATCTAGCATTTCTGCAAGGTTCAATCAGTAGTTGCCGCTGTCCAGAATGAGTTAATAGCAAATAGATAGGAATTTTTTGTTTACATACAAATTCTGTCTGGTAATGAAGAGTGGAGAGGTTCATTCAGCTGAAAAATAGATATAACCAAACTTTAGCAGAAATGGTCGAGGGGTGGGGAAATAAAATTTTAAGTATGTTCCTTAGGTTAGGCGGCCGTAATACTAACATTGGCTAACATTTTCACTTTGAATTCATCTCCCGCCCTGCCCCCAGCAAATATTACAATAATTCTTGTTCATAACAAAAAATAAATGGATAAAAAGAAATAAAAGAAATAAAAATAATTCAGCAAATTAACATTCAACAAGTCTAAGAAATTTTGGAAAATGTTGCAGGTTGCTTCAAAGGTTAGAGTTAGGGGGGGAAAAAGTAGTCCAAAAGCTAGATGATTATTACAAAATTTTGTTAATATTTTAAGCTATAATGAAGTTGAGTAGTGTGGTCGTTAAAAAGAAGAGCCCTTTTTTTTTTTTAGGAACCACACTACACAACTTGTACCAATCCTCATTAAAATATTTTGTATCCCAAAGGAATATTTCCATTTGCAAAAATTAGAAAAATATTTCTACAATTATTAAGTTTTCATGTAGATTTTTAAAAAATTAAAAAATGCTGAGTCAGTGAGTCAAGAAACTAAAGTGAACTATTCATTGCTAACCTTTCTTTAAGACCTTGCAAAAGGCATTCATAGTTAGCACCACTGTAGTTTGAAAACTATAGATTACATGTAGATTATTAAGAGAAAATAGCAATCAGAGCTGAATATATGGAATTACCGTATTTGATGACATAAGACCCCCCCCTATTTCAGGTTTAAAAAAAAAAAAAACATATCCCCTGAATTCCTTCATTTACCACCTCAAGTTCTGGCCAATGTGGGGTTGGACAACAAAGGTTATGTTTACCTTATACACCATCAAATACTGTTGATAAAAATTTGAAATATGAAATTCTTGCTACCAATCAGTACAATAATATTATGAGTATTCATTTTACCATAAACCTTGTTTTTCATTCTTACCTGCAACTTTTCTTTATTCTGGAACTGGAATGACTTAAAAGAGTTTGACAAGTCTCAGTCATTTCAGTAAGGCTGTAGGAGAATTTCAAATAGGACAAAGGCACTTCAGCAAGCAAACTTAATTTCATCTTGTAAAAATTTCAAGGTTGACAACTTTTTGCGGTGGGTGGAGGAATCAATATTATAAAAGATCAGAACATTTACATTGCTTTCCCCTTCTAAACCTAACAATAGATTTGTGTACAACAATTCCAGAATCACCAATGACCAAATAGTATTGATTATGATTTATCAAATGATATAGAGTACTAAACTAAAAACCAAGTCTGAACAGAAATAAAATGTGTAAAAATACAAAGCAACAGAGATAAACCAACCAGGTTCAGCCCATCCAATTCAGGGATACGATTAGCATGAATAGACTAGACTTGACCAAATTGGTTTGTCTATCTAAGAATTTGAAGGTTATTGTATCGGTTTACAAATTTAATGTTTGTACAAATGTTCATTATTAAGACAAATAGAATTATTTCCATTTTTCAACATATTTAATAGAAAAAGTCATAAATCATTAATCATGTCAGCCTCGGAATTTAATAAAAGAAGCGACTCACTAATGTTATCAAGATATTGTTCAGAAATTTAACCTGTTTGCCGCCACAGATGAGATAACTCATCAGTCCAGTGCCACGGATGAGATAACTTGTATTACGATAGTGTGGTATTCTTTCATTTTTTAAAAACATACATTTATGTATATATTATAATTATTCTGTTGTACTATCAGATGATTTGTATGAAAATAAAACAGTTTTAAACATGCAAAGAAGACTTTCTATATTTTTTTTTTTAGAAGAAAAACCCGGCACAGGAGTTACAACATTAAAAAATATACATGGCAGCAAACAGGTTAAAGAAAAATCTAATAATTTTTTAAAAAACAAAAAAAAAATTGGGAACGGTATCAATAAACACAATAGACAAGAGAAGCAAATAGACAAATGATTGGTTTTTGCTAAACACTACAAAATGGCATTGATGTGTTTAGAGCAAAGTAAAAAGAAAATGGAATAAGCAAAATTGTATATAAGCAAACACTCCAGTCAAATAGAGAAGTAATATAAATAGCAAGGAATCTAATTGAATGTAAATCAAGAAATGGTTATGTATATTGGGTCATCTAGTAGCAAACATAATTTCATTTTGCTTTAATAAATATGAAGTGAGCAAGTCTACATTTTGTTTGTTTTTATAAAATTAAAATAATTTTTTTTTAATTTTTTAAAAATCAATATTCCTAATCAATTTGAAACATTTAAAATTTCCTCAACCTTTTTCCCCATTCGAATATTAAGAAAAGAACACATTTCCAAAAATTCCTCTCATTTATCATCCAGTTATTATACAAATCTTATACCAGTATAATAATTGAAGAGATAACAGCTATTAAGTAACATAGGTTTTGATGTGAATATAGAAAACATGAGAATTGCTTGATTCACATGTAAATGTTTTAGGCAGAAATGATCTTCAATTGGAGGGGAAAAAATGCACAGTATTACTTATTTAGAAGAGTTCTTGATGGAAGCAAAGATAAGCTCAAAAATTAGTAATGTGCTTAACATATTCGAAAGTTAAGAGTATCTTTACTGAGATGTTTCAAGTAATCCAAGTAGAGTCTTCCATTAACCGTTTACCATCTAGAAGCAATCCTGTGCAGAAATGTTGCAAGAAAAATTAAAAGTTTCTACTGCTACTATAACAGACTTGTTACATGGCCAACAACAGCCAGACCAACTTAACAATAAATCTCAAGTTCATCATTAAAAAGCTGACTGCTTACATCATTTATTGTCCTAAAGCCTTTTCTAATACTAGTTTGATGTGTGTAAGCAAACCCTGCTTTACATCATTAATTCCTCCCAGTTTTTATTCGCATAAGACAAATTTGTGTTAAGCGATTAATAGAATCAATGGGAATAATTACAATAGCAAGATCTCATGGTAACTGAATAATTACACACGTAAAACGAAAGAATGGCCGCAGTTTTCCAAATCGCAGTAATTGAATTGATTGAAGTAGCATATAGCGGGTTCGCCTGTATATTTATATCTTATCAATCATAGAATCTGAATAATTAACTTTTGACAAAGTACATTCATATGGAAACTGAAGCTCAGGTTTCAGTTGAAAAGCTCACTTTTTAATGAGAAATCTTTGATTTTACATCATAGAAATGCTTCCTTTTAACAACTTTAATGTCCTATTAAAAGAATAAAGAATACAAGGGAAAATAAAATATACTATCATTTAAAAAACACTTGAAACACTTAAATTCATGAACCACTGATAAATGCTCGAGTAGCTTATTAATACACCGCTGACAACCGCTTGAAAATTATAAACTTTCAAATAGATAATATAGGTACCAGAACTACTAAGTGTTCAGAAATCGTTTCCCAGAGTTTCTAAATTGATTTTTGCTGGAGTATTTTTTTTGTGTTTTCTTTCAGAAAAGGCTGCCAGCAATTCTTTTTTCAGAGATGGCCGTAAGCAATCTTTTTTAGTTATATTATATTATTTATTCATGTTTTTTTAAATTATATTATTTATTATATGCAAATTATAAAAATAATCCAGGTATAACAGACAAAAGAATATTGGTACATAACATCAATATGTAAAAAAAAAAAGCAACATTAACATGTAAAACATTCATATGTCAACATTATCTGAAAATTTCATAAGAATATGATAATAATTAACAGAGAAATTACTATCTAAAGAGGCATACCAATTTTCAGACAATTTTTGCTATTTTCTTGTATGATTTGGAAGTAGAAAAGTAGTGAACCATATATGAATTTAAGAGTTAATATTGTCAGTTATGTGAGTGAAGGTTATAGATTACATTTAAAAAATAAAATAAATAAAAAATAAATGAACCAAATCAACTGCTAGCCTTTGTCACATCCAAGAAATCAGTTTCTATTCATATCAGAAAGAATTCTCATGGTTTTTAGCTTTGTTCCCTAAAGAAACTATTAGGTTGTTACACATGAAATGTCACAGAAAAGTGAAAGATTTACTAATGTAATTGGATTTATTTTTCAAATTTAATGTAAATATAGATATTATTCATTATTATTGGAGTTTTCTGAGCCCTTAACAGCAATGGTGTTTACCCAACAAGTTAGACTAATTTTCAAGTACAATTTCAAATTAGGACATAATGCTGCTCAAGCTCCTGATAACATCAACAAAGCATTTGGAATGAACACTATTACAGTGCAAACTGTTCAGTGTTGGTTCAATAGATTTAGGTCAGGAAATATGGATATCAATAAGTAACCTCGGGGGAGGCCTGAACCTGTTTTTAATGACGAAGAATTATCGACAGCAGTGGCCAACAAATCCCGAACAATGTTTCAAGCACTTTCTGCAGACTTTAGGACTACAACAGCGACCATATCATGTCATTTCACAGCAATAGGAAAGGTTAAAAAGCTGGACAAATGGGTCCAACATAAACTGAATGAAATACTCCATAACAGTGCCACATCCTACACCTCTCAGCTGACTGTCTAAGCTTAGAGAATTGGAATATGAAGTCATACAGCATCCTCCATATTCACCTTACATTTCTGCTACAGATTTTCTTCTTTTTTTTTTTTTTTGTAATTTACCTATTTTGCTTAGGGAAGGTACATGAAAGTTGCAAACTCATTATCTAAAGCTGTGACAAATTATTTCATAAGGCCTATTTTTATGTGCAGTGATGGCATCAACACCTTCTGTAGATCAATCACTGGCTCCCACTTAATGTTCATCCTCATATAGAATTTGGGTGGCTATGGCCAGTCTTGCCTTTGGTAGTGCACCAAGGTATCCCAAAGGCAAAGATAGCAGGGAGACTTGATGACCCATCAGGAATGCCCCCCATTTTGAAGTCTCTGAAGACCTCCCAGCCATACTCATCATACTTCAAGGTGTCTTGCAAGGTCTTGAAATGAGGGGCCCAGAATTTGTCTTGATCCCCAATAGGCAGGCCAAAATATGCCTTGTATGCCTCGCACATTTTAGCAGATGATGCCATGGTGTACTGGTGTCTGAGGCAAAGTTCAAAGCCGGTGTCTTTGTCAGACCACAAATAAAGAAGATCCTCGTGTGCAAGGAGTTCCCAAAGAAGCTCACTAGGAAAGAGAAAGGAGCTTGGTACAGCTTTGTCACAGTAGTTCGGGGCTTCCAGGGCAATCACAAGGCTGAAAACTATGTAGACCTGGTTGAGATTATGGTGAAGAACTACAGTAAATTGGGCTGCAGGCTGTCCATATCCTTGACACTCATCTTGATAAATTCAAGAATATAGAGGCGTATTCAGAGGAGCAAGGTGAGCGCTTCCAACAGGATATACTGGACTTTGGATGCCGCTGCCAAGGAACATGAGAACATGATAGGAGATTCCATTTCGGGGTCTGGTTGGTGAAAGTGAATTACAGTACAATCGTAAACCTCAAAAAACTACTCACCTCTAAATCTTTTTTGATTACTTTTGTTTAACATTAGTGTAAATACATGTTAATTTAGATTCATGTTGCTGTTTTTCTGAATAAAAATGTACAATCTTTGTACAGTTGGAAATAAGTAAATTTCAAAATATCACTGTCCTGGTATAAGGGAATAATAGCCATTTTCTATACTTTTTTTTTTTTTTTTTTTACACATAAGCAATTAGATAACACTCAGGAACAAAAATCATGTTTCACAGTGTTATCTTTCCAAGCATTTTAATTTCTGAGAACCACTGGTATGGACAAAAACAAAAATCTTTTAGAAAAATTGTTTTTTAGGATTTTCACAAAAACTTTAAAGGGTTTTAAATGGGCATTGCATATAAATAACTTTATGATTGGTGTATTATTTAGAGTTTCCTTTTTCTCAAACTATATGCAATAACTAAGATCTCTTTCCTTACCTGACACATTTTAATCAATTGAAATTTGTGTCAATAATTTTCTTTTTTTTTTCAGATTATTTCTCAATCAATAGTTTCTTTATATGAAAGTCTCCACTGCTTAGTTCATAAATCACTTTTACCACCTATGCAATAAGTGAAGAGGTGTAAAAGTAACTAAAAAAAATTTTTTTTAATTTTTAAAAATGGTCATAGGTAATTATTATTTGATTAAGCATCAAAACAATAACAAAAACCATTTAATAGAGACCCATTCCCATGGGGAGGTGTGGGTGGCCTAATGTTTAACACAGAGAATGGAAGCTGCGAACCAAGTTCAAACTCCAGCTGGGACAATTTGCATTCACTTCGCACTAATTCCCTTGGGAAAGGCATAAATCCACTTCTCCCCCAGCTATGGGTAAATATCATGGCACTTTGCTCTCATTCCCTACAGAATGCTTTTCAGAGTTATTCTCATTTTTGGTTTGAAAATTGTCAGCTGAACAAAGCTTTTTAGAATAAACTAGTATTGTATCAGGATTAAACAACATGAAAATATTTGTAAAAATTGAGGTAATTTCATTGGTTAAAATATATTAAAATTAACATGAACTTACCATGTAGAATTTAATATGCCAAAAAGTAAATACATGCATAAATTAATTTTTTAAAAAAACAAAAAAACATTCTTACTTTGAAGAAGTAGCTTCACTGCAAAGAATAATAATAGTAGCAATAGTTATCAAAAAGGGGTGATTTTGAAATATAAAGATTAACACTAAAAATAAATATTTCCAGAATCATGAAATTTATAATAAAAATGTATTATTCTGTAAAAGTCAAACAACCGTATCATTATGGTGATCAATATTTATTTATTGTTTTTAGTGCAGACAATATTTGACATTCTTGCTTGTTTGCTTGATGTAGTCACCACAACAACTAAAGGTGATGTTCTGCAGAGGAAGACACTACATTGACTTTTCTTTATGGTTAGTTAAAGTTTATGTTCTGAGCTGAGCTGAGCTGAGCTGAGCTGAGCTGAGATAGATAGATAGATATATCTCATTCTGTGTCAAGTGGACCAATTTGGGGAAAGTTCCCCCACTTAACCATCTCTAACTTTGCTCAGATGTTCATTTGGGTTTGAAAGGAAGACCTGTAAAATTTTAGCTCAATATCTTTACTCGTTCAG
>VCCN01002077.1:230579-243087 GCA_006491835.1 Architeuthis dux
AAAAAAAAAGGTGACGAAAAAATATTTATAATTTGAAGACGTCATCAGGTATTTTGGTTTTACAACAAACCAACGTTACGTAAATATTGTTAAAAACAAAAAAGAACGAAGGTGTTTTTTTTTAATTCACTAATAAACGGGTTAAAAAAATATTACCTACATACACCTAAGTCTAGACTTTTGGGGAGGGCGAGTCAAGGGTTGCTTGTAGACGAGAAGGTTGCCCAACCGCCCAGTACATGTCAATCTGCCAGTTATCCAAGGAAGGAGGGACTTTCTGTGTTAAACACACACACGCATTATATATATACATATATGTGTGTGTGTGTAATGTGATACGTATATAAATATGTAACACATTCTCGAGCATAGCATTACAAAAGAAGTGGTATAAACAAGTAATTGTTGTTGTAAACAAAATTGAACTCACTTGTGATTTAAATGTTATTTATTTTTAAAGTATTCAAATAATTAACAAAAAAAAGGAATAAAAATGTTATGTTAAATATTTTGAAGCAAGTGTAAATTTTAGATTTTTTAAAAATCGAAACGGTTTGTTTGACACATTTTTTCGTTTCAGCCTTTAGAACATACCTGATCCCCCCCATCCCTAAAAAAAATAATCAAATTAATGAAAGTGTATTTCCTTTTTTAGACAGACTAAGAAAAGAATCATTAAACAAGGTTATATTTATTTTTTTACCAAAACACTATTTGTCTTCATCTTATTTATTCCGACCTATTTAAATTTGGTTCTTGGTAAAAAAAAAAATTACTCAAGTTAGAGGTCAACTCAAATACACAAGAACAGCAAAGGTACTTGTTTTCTTTCTTTACACATCATAAAGGAAATTCTTTTACAAAGAAACAATACACGAACACAAGTGCACATAACTTCATAACAAAAACACAATTGCTGGAAAAAGAAACTACAAAAAAACGAAACTAATTAATATCATCAAAAGATGGGGGAAATAACTAAACTTTTAATAAAATATTCATCTCTCACAGTAATTATTAAAAAAAACATTTAACTTAACCAACCCCAAGAAAAGTAGGTAAAAAATCGAAAACTTGGTGAACTTTGACTACAAAAAGACAAAATTTGACTTTTTTTTGTGTGCAAACAGCTGAAAAAAAAAAGAACTGTTACTTGTTAATACCAACAACAAAACAAAACTTTCAGTTTCTCCAGCTTCTTAAAGATCTAGTTTCGATCGGTTGTCTCTCGGACTCACTTCAAGTCATACAATACGCGAGTTAAAAAAAAAACCCCTTTAAAATAGTCTCATATTTAAAACATTGACGTTAGTATCAAAACTAAAAGGATGTCAGAATTATTTTCTAAAAGACACTTAGTACTTACTTAGCTTGTAGTAGTGTAAGTGTGTCGACTACAGTTATTTAATAAATTTTTTTTTTAAATTCTCAGTAGTCAACAACTAGTAATAATAATAAAATTAGTATTGAATGTAATGATGATGATAGCAGTTTTACGGGGTGGGGATAATTTGAAAATATCGCGTACCCTAGCTGCTATGCAAGAAGCCCAAGCTTAAGTGTTAAGGTCTAGGTAAGCCTAAATAGAGGAGGGGGGCATATTTTCTTTAAGGATTTTCTGTCTTTTTAAACAAGGTCTCTCTAGACACACGTGTCTATTACCGACCGACCGGCAGCCATGCCTTAAAAACAACAGACCCACCAAATTTGGTGAATGAACATTTAAATAAATAAATAAATAAATAAGGAGTTTAAAAAATAAAATAAAAAAACAAAACAAAGATCGCGCACACACACACAAGAGATTGGAATTAAACAAAAACGAAACGGCCAGTGTACTGTTCGTTCGTTGTTGTCTAAAGTAATTCGGGGGCAAAGCAATCTGCCTCCTGTTAAAAGAGAGAGACGACACACACACGGTAGGCAAATCTAATTGGAGGCTCACCTCGCATACAGACGGCTGTCACTCTTCGTCAAAATGGCGGGCGTCAATTATTGCTGCACCCGCCCCGGCCACGTGACCAGTGACGTCAGTGCAGGCGGTTCCAGTGCTATGCGTTCGTTTTATCCAGCGGAATAACGGAATGGTCTTCGCGCTAATATGTAGGTATCGTCTTCCAGCCAGAAGGCTCTGGGATTGGTATACAGAAGAAAGCCGCTTATTATAATCACAGATGAATGTTAAACGGTTATTATTATCATCAAAAGTGGCTTCCTCTATGTGTCCTTCACGTTATGTTATCCAAAAGACCCCGTTTCTAAAGCAGAGGCGGCGCATGGGACCTACAGACACCACAACTGCAGGGGGGCCCAGAGCTCTGGGGGTGCAATAGGACCTACCTTTTACTTTTGTGAGGGGCACAAATTTAATAATTTGCTATATAGGGAGAAATCAATTTTAATGGCTCATTACAAGCAGTACAGCTGGTTTCACATGAAGGTTTTCACAATGATTGTGAAACATTGTGAAAATCTTTATGTGAAACCAGTTGTACTGCTTGTAATGAGCCATTAAAATTGATTTCTCCCAATATTCGCTCTACTTTTGCATCGAGCTCCCTTCTGATCATAACAAAGGTCCACGATGATATTTATGCACAAGTGTGTCGCATATCTATTATTATCTATATATATATATAAAATATAAAAGATAAAAATGTCTTTTCTCTAACTGAAACATGTTTAGATCATTATTTGTTTTTTGACTAGTTTTTTCTCATCTTATTTTTGTTGCTTTTTTTATCTCGTTGGAAGCACATTTTTTATTTCCGACATCCATGTTGTTTGTTGTAGAATAGCTGTAGAATGTAAAAACAACCTGAACATTGCAATAAAAATCAACAAGGATAAGATGAAAGAAAAAACTTATAAAAAATAATAATCCTTCATCTAAGAACTTTGGACAACTTAAGACATATATTTATTTCATGTTAGAGCCTATTAGAGGGAATTTAATCAGTTACTACATTTAAGCAATCCATGTAAAAGTACTGATGCCATAAATGGTTAGAAATTATCTGTAGCAAAAGACTGAAAGCATAGATTTCTGTTAACTATTCTTGATTTTCAGATCAGTGATGGATATTCCCTCTGAATCAGTGGTTCTCAGAGTCTCGTCACATTCCTCCCCCTTGCAATCCTAGGTTTCCTCCATTCCTCACCCATTTTGAATTGTCATCTAGTAATTTTTTGCCATTATACTTTCAGTATACATTCCTCCCCAGACTAAAATTCCTCCCCAGGCTAAAATTCCTCCCCTGATTAAAATTTCTCCTCAGACTGAAATTCCTCCACAAATTCCTCCCCTGACTGAAATTCCTCCTCAAATTCCTCCCCAGGCTAAAATTCCTCCCCTGATTAAAATTCCTCCTCAGACTGAAATTCCTCCCCAAATTCCTCCCCAGGCTAAAATTCCTCCCCTAACTGAAATTCCTCCCCTGATTAAAATTCCTCCTCAAATTACTCCCCTGACTAAAATTCCTCCATTTGAGAATTACTGCTTTAAATTAAATTCACGAAAAAAAATTGTTATATATTTGTGTAGTCTAATAAACTTACACAGTAATGAATGAATGAATAAATAAACAGGTCTGGTTAGTCACCCAATAGAAACCGTCATGCGACCAATGTCTTTTGGCAGCATGCCGTGTTGGGGATGATCAGTTGAAAAAGGGTGATCAATGAATAAGTTACTTCTCACTCCTTTTATTGGGCAGTGATCACTAAAAAAAGTCCAAATTTATTTATAAAAAAACGAGCAGGAATGATGCCAGACACAAACTAAGGGACCAATTTAGCATAAACTTACATTGCAAATTGAAACCCCACTAAAAACCTATTTAGGGCAGGAATTTTCAAAAAACAAAAGAAACATTTTTTTCGAGACATAATAAAGAGTAAATGTCTAAATTTTCAGCCCTCTAGCTCCATTGGTGTGGCCTGTGTGCATGATACATACATACATAGCCAGCCAGCCAGACCAATTTAAAAACTGAAGAAACCTATGTTGACGGTTTTGGTTGATGGTTTTGTGACACAGTAACTTGTAGAGGAGAGTTTTCTGCTGTTTTTACTACAAGTACAAATCTGTGCAAAAAGAAGATAACAGCACAAGAAAAATTGAATTTCAAAATCATCTCTTCCAACCAATCAAAAGTGATATGATTATCCATTCAGTGGACAGCATTTCAAAGTCAAGACTGGATTGAGCTAGTTCGGAGTCTGTAGCATTAGTTATAAATGGGCTCTAAATTAAACAAATCTGCATAAATATTAAAACACATACATTTTTTACTTGCTCAGTAATTAATTTATTTCATTTGCTATACAGCCATATAATACGACAATATGTGTGACATTTCGGGTATAGTATTATTAGAAACCATCAACCAAAACTGTCAAAATAGGTTCCTTCAGTTTTTTAGTTGGTCCGGCTGGCTATGTATGTATGTATGTATCACGCATACAGGCTGCACCAATGGAGCTAGAGGGCTGAAAATTTAAACATTTACTCCTTATTATGTCTAGAAAAAAAGGTTTTTTGTTTTTTTTAAATTCCCATAATAGTTTTTTAGTGATCACTACCCAACAAAAGGGGAGAGAAGTAACTTATTCATTGATCACCCCTTTTTCCAATTTTTTTTAATCACCTCCAACATGGCATGCTGCCAAAAGACATTGGTCATATGACAGTTTCTATTGAGTGACTAACCAGACCTGCTTTGTTTACTTTTTAAAAATCTTTGTGCAGCAGCTATGACTTCATGTATAGTACTATATTAATAGAGCAAGTGCAGAATCACTGAATCGGAAATGATAGCTTGCAAGCATTTAGCACGGGGTCACTGAAATTGCAGGGTCTGTAGCATTTGCTTTTTCTGCTACATAGCACTGTTCAAAATCCTTCTTTGAGAGCCATCCCTGAACCAACGCATTTATATTTCAAATCTCCATGAAAACTTTCAATAGCAGATTTGTCTTCAGATGAACACATCCCACTCACTCACAATGGCCTAATCTTTAGTGAATGGCTTGTCCCCAAAGAGACAACATGAACTGTGTGTTAACACACTTATCACCTTTTCAACAAATAACTTTTCCAATTGCAGAAATGAAAATTCATCTATACTCTGCAAACCAACTGTTTTGTAGATTATATCTTGTTCCTGATACCAAGAGCAATGTTTTCAAACCAAATTGTTATAACAAGCCTAACAATGAATAGACGTATTTCATTAAGAAGTCTATTTCATACAATATTAGTTTTCCTAATGCTGCTATCATTGTAAGCATGCATACATATATACATCACACGCCCTGTCGGCTGGGACATAGAATAAGCCGACTGTATCCTCTGCAGAGAGGTAGGACCCCCCCCCCAAACAGGTGCCACCAAAGTCGCAGGACTCTAATTAAAAAAAAATAACCATTTACCAAAGTCGCAAGACTCAAAAAAAATAATAACCGTTTACCAAAGTCGCAAGACACTATTTTGGGGATTATAAACTGATTTCAGCATTAAATGACCTATCAAGGGTTGATATGCCGCTAAACAAATCAATCATACATCACAATCACTTACATACTCACTTATACATAAATATAACAAAGTGGACTTTAGTTTTCATCTGTTGTAAGTTCTTTCATACCTGATGTACTATAGATTGCCCAAAGGTGAACAGGAACAGAACACAGTAGGAATATTTGACTATCTGTCATTTTCACATATTGCCCTCCTTTGGTAGCTTCTAATATATCTGCAGGCCAGAGAGACATAGTCAAACTTGCACCCTTCTGAATTGTGTTCCATGATGTAACAGAAACAAGGCTCCTAATGTTATGATATACTGCCACGAAAGGTTATTCTGGGGTCAGACACCTGTGCGGAAATGTAAATGACCCCGGTCACCTTAGGAAATAGGTATATTGTGTAGGTGTATAACAAACAGGATGTGAATGACACCTGCGTAGGCGTTCAAAAAACCTATAAAGCAGACCCGAACAGCGAACAGAAATCTCGGCACTCAAAGAAGAGACAGATATCAGCGGAGCCAGAAGGCCTGAGACCGCTGTCCCTGTTGGGGACAGACAAGAGAGGATCCAAGCAGCCAGGAGGCAGACCACCTAGGGCTGGGAAGACATAAGACCAAGTTCCCCTGTTGGGAACGGTCTCTCGGCACCCATCATCTCTCTCCCACTCTTCATTCTCCGGCCGATGAAGTGTATGTTATGTAATAAAAATATGTCTCATATTTTTACAAGCAAGTCTTCGAGTTTCCTTTCTATCCAAGTCCAGGACATTCACCCACTATACAACACTAAAAAATCTGTGGTTCCTTCCTAAGTACCAAATTATTGTGGTTCATTACCAATTATCACAGGCTCCAAATGAAATCTTAATTCTTGATATCAGTCTTGTACTAAAATATGGTTTTAAAAAATATTAAAATGGCGAAAATGAAAAAAATTAGAATAGATTTATTTTTCTAGAATAGCACAGTAAGGAAGATTTTTCTCTGCAAAGTTATGTGCAAAAAGGTAAATTTCCAAATTTCCATCTAGGCTGAAAGAATGTGCTTACTCCAAGTGTTCAACCCTGTGCTTGTAAAATATGCAATAACTATTCACTGATAAGAGAATGAAAGTTATCCTGAGAAACTGGTTAGTCACTCAATAGAAACCATCACGTGATCAATGTCTTTTGGTAGCATGCCATGTTGTGGGTGATCAATTAAAAAATTGCAAAGGGGTGATCAATGAATTACATACTCACTTATACATAAATATAACAAAATGGACTTTAGTTTTCATCTATTGTAAGTTCTTTAATACCTGAGGTACTATAGGTTACGCAAAGGTGAGCAGGAACAGAACAAAGTAGAAATATTTGAGTGTCTTCTCCTGCCTAAGGGACCAGTTTAGTATAAACTTACATTGTAAATTGAACCCGCCACAAAAAACTGGAGGGGGTGGGGCTAAAAAAAGAAGTTTTTTCTATACATAATAAGGAGTAAACGTTTGAACATTCAGCCCTCTAGCTCCATTGGTGCGGTTTTTACACATGACACATACATAGTTAGCCAGCCAGCCAGCCAGCCAGCCAGCCAGACCCACTTAAAAACTGAAAGAATCTATATGCAATAAAATAAATAAAATCATTTGTGGAGGTGCGGGTGACCTAATGATTAATGCCATGAAAAATGAAATCAATGATCAGAGTTCAAACTCCGGCTGGGACAGTTTGAGTTCACTTTGCACTAATGCCCTTGGGAAAGGCATAAATCTGCTTCTCCCCACAGCTATCAGTAAATAGCAGGGCAATTGGAATACCTTAGACCTGTAAAGCAGTCCATCTTGGGGATCAGACTAACAACCTAACCCCGTAAAAACCCACAATTGCTACAAACAATGATTGGGTCTTCACGGATTGTTTGAGAAAAGGATACAAAATCTTTACCTCATGTGTCACATGACATGGAAGCAACTAGGTCTGAGTATATTCATTAAACGTAGAACTGAGGTTCTGTACCTGGTGATTGGTTGGTGAGGATCATAATAAAAAATTAATTTGAAAGAAAAGAAAACAGGTCTGGTTTCTCACTCAATAGAAACTGTCATGAGACCAATGTCTGTTGGCAGTATGCCATGTTGGTGGTGATCAATTAAGAAATTGGGAAAAGGTGTGATTAATGAATAAGTTACTTCACACATCTTTTGTTGGGCAGTGATCATTAAAAAAGTCTGAATTTCCAGAAACAAGCATGAATGCTGCTGGACACAAACTAAGGGACCAATTTAGCATAAACTTACATTGCAAATTGAACCCCCACTAAAAACCTATTTAGGGAGGGAATTTTCAAAAAACAAAAGAAACATTTTTTCAAGATATAAATGTATAAATGTATAAATTTTTATTAAAAAAATAACTTTTTGCTATGACCTTTAGTCTGTGACTTTTCTTGTGAATTTTCTTCCGGTTACGTTTTTAGGTAGCTCAGGGTAATGCTACATTGTGACTTGTTCTGGCATTCATTTTTATGTATACTATTCAAAATTGAAATGTGCATAGTAAGGACATTTGATAAAGAACATGCACTGAAACAAAAACTATTGATTATATTTTTGTTACTGTCAAAAACATTTAATATATAAGGATGACTTACTATAAGACAATTAACTAAGAACTTCAATGTGAAGACAAGACAGACCCAAAAATAAAACTGATAAATAAAAATAATAATTATTCATTTTGACTAGTTTTCCTTCTATCATATTGTGGCTTTGTATCACAAAACTCAGGTCGAATAACCTGAACACTGTAATATAAGCAACAATATTGATTAAAAAAAGACTAATCAAAATTGATAATGAAAATACTTCAGAGGACGTAATAATATTTATACTGGAATATATATAAGTAGATATTTATAAAGTTTGGCCTAGTCTAGCACAGTAGTGGTGTACCCAGTGAGGAAACAAACAATATCACTCATAAATTAGTTTTTAAATATCTGATATAGAATAATTAACCTAAGTGAAGACAGGCTATTCTGTGTTTCTTTAAATCAATTTCTAATCACATCAGCTTGAACATTTATCTAAAAATTATGTACTTTCTAAGGCCTCTCAAATCTGATTGTAAACCTTTTCATGAACAAAAACCTTATATAAGCATTTTTTCCTCAGCTAAATAAATATATAGCCTTTTCTATCTTTAAAACTAATAAATATAAATTTATTCAAATTTAAAATATCGTCTAAACATTTTAAACTTGTCAAACTGGAATCTTTGACTAGTTCTAATATTTCTAATTCTTTATTCTTTCACTATTCTCGAATAGGAGAATACATTCTCTCCAACTATCGATCGTAAAAATGATCACGATATTCTATTATTCTCTTCCAACAGAATAAACCCGCCCAGCAAACCGTAACAACTCAAAGGCTAATGGCGTTTCCGCAGCCTAAATGGCTTAATATTACAATTTGAATCCTAAGCCATCCTCCTCCTGGGAGAGTTAGTTATCGTCGGATTTGTTCCTGTTATTCAGGGACAGACTCCCTTAAGACATTTCTCGGGATCTTATGTTCTAAAAATCACTGAATGAAGGCCCGGCCCACCTCAAAGAGATGGCATTAATCATATTTATCAGCAGTGTATAAGTAATAACCGAAACGCTGGATCAATGACAAGTCGCCTGTCAGTTACAGAAGCACGATCGATCACCCAGTCCGTTTGGGAAGGCCCCTGTGCGGCAAACGTATCAGGGAAGCCAGCAGAACGTGTTATACGAATAGGGAGGGAGATAATGATTGCTGGGGGATGGACAGGGAGTCGAGATTGGCAGGAGGTAGAAGAAGAAGATGAGTATCGCTAGCCATTTATGGCTTTGCACCTAGGCTTCGTGTCATGATGATATATCCGAACGTTTTTTTTTAAAAAGATGCATGTGATTTAACTAGGATATTTTTATAAACACTAGTCTAATGGTAACTGAAAGGCAGTGAAATTGAGAGGGAGAACTGGTTCCCTAAATCTCTGCTTCAAGCTTTAAAATCCTTGTCAGTCGGTAAATTAATAATAACAACGTTGTTTTTTTTTTACCAGTTGAGCTTGAGCCATTGAAATTCGATTTCTTGGTTTTATTACACTTACTTTGAAAACACAAAACTGACTGCAGTGGATGGTGAGACAATTGTTCTCCCATTTGAAATCTTCGGCACTGTTTATTATTAATAAGTAAAGAAAGAAAAGAAAAATGAACGTCATTCATTACCAGTTGAGCCACCCGTCGTAGTTTTTAAATAGACTGGGCAGTGTTGCCAACCCAACAAATATTTTCACGCTAGTTTGACTGCCAAAAAGCACTAAAAATCGGCAACACTGAGAATGGTCTCTAAAGAATCAGGCTGAAGAATATTTTTGTACAAGTGAAGTTGTGCGGTCCCTAAAAAGAAGTGCGGTCCCTCCTACAGGGTTAGTATCACTTTATTTTTGCATCTCCAATGACTGTGGTCCAGAATTGCCTAACCCTAACGTAACAGGGATGTCAGCAATGTTAGGGTTAGGTAATCGGGACCATAGTTATTGGAGTACGAGATGCAAACATAAAGCAATACTACTACTAGCTCTGTAGTAGGGACCGCACTACTTAACTTGTATCAACAATTTACAGCAATAATACCAACTCCAAAGTCATTAAAAGATTTTACACCGTGGAACAAACCATCTTAGAACCCTTACAATCTTGTTTGATGTCAATGAATTTTAAATTAAATCTAATTTTGAGTTTTCATAAAGAGTTTTTTTTCTTTTAATAATTATTAAATTATTTAGTTTAGGGTTAGGTTCAAATCAGTTTATGTCTTACCTTCTGATGAATTAGTGTTTGTTTAACCTTTTGAACACTGACCCCCCTCACATGTACAACTCACTCACTCTGACACCCAGGCGACAAACACTCAAGATACCACCACTATGCATTTAGAAATATGAACTGCAAATGTTATTACATTATACAAAATATATATATATTATTAGACTTAACTGTGTCTGATCAATGTCCCCAGGTCAGTGGGTCAAGATACCTGGGGTGTTGGAATGTATCAATGTTTGTAAACGAAACACACATGTCAGTGGCTGCTCGTGTTTAGGGACTTTCAAAAAAAGGTGGCCGCTTTAGCTTCAAAAAGTTACTAGTTACTTTACTGCTTCAGGGTGAATCAAAATCTTCCAGGGAAGTTTTTTTTTTAAATAAGATTTTCTAGGAATATTGTTGGTAGAGAAGAAGTTTTAAAATATTAATGTACATTTTATTTACGTAAGTTAAAATTATTTTAGGTTTCTTGAAATTAACTTTAAGAATAACTACATTTTCCTTTAGTTAGAAAAAAAAAGGTGATTATTGTATTAAAGACTATAGAACTTTGATAATTGGTTAAAATTTTATGATAGAAAAAATACAAATACAAACTTTTATCAGAAAATACCATATTCGACAGCATATAAGATGCATAAGAAAACTATGCAAATATTACACTGTGTCCAAGGTGCAGCTATTATAACTGAGGGGTCAAAGCTGAAAATGGATAGCTATAGAGCTTGGATGAGTTGCAGTGAGCGGTAGTCCCCCAAATGCCCTAGTAAACCATGTGTCTTATAGGCCAGCAAATATGGTTGTTGAGTACATTTTAACTCTTCTTTTTCCCCTAGAAAAAGAAATTAATTAGAATTATACCCACCAGTACTAGGGACCAGAAATATAATTCCCCAGTTGCAGGGGTCTACACACTGCCTCTGCTTATGAACACTTGGTTGCAATCACAGATATCAGGAAATGTTTATGTCCATTTCTTTTAATACCCAGGGATGATAGCCAGTTTTGTATGTTTGCTCAAATTTGGATTTATTATTTTTGGAAAACTTCAATTACAAATTTGAAGCTTAAATTTTAAATGCTGTTTATATTATAGTAACAATTTGTGTTAACTCAACAGAAAAAGTTTGCAACTTAGGAATATGACAGTGTAATTCATAATGGCCCTAAATTGTCAATAATGCTTGACTTAATTCCTGACTATTACTTTCTTGCTGATTTACCTCTGCCAATGAAGTTGGAAAAGGTATATGTATTCACTCATGTCTGTCCACACAATATCTCCAAAAGTTATCAGTGAATTTCAATGACATTTTGTGGAAGGATGGGCCAAGGAAGAATTCAATTTTGGGATGGATTAAGGATTTTTTTATTTAAAAATTCTTCTTTTTTTACAGTGACCTCACTTGCATCATAGCTGCATGTCCACACAATATCTCCAAAAGTTCTCAATGAATTGTAATGAAATTATCTGGAAGGGTAGTCCATGGGGTAAGGTAAACAGCTTTATTCTATAAACACACTAGACAATTTCTTTCTCCCTGATTTTAAATGCACAAGACAGATTGAGTGCTGAAAATTGTTAAAACACATTTTAAAATTCAGGTGTTTAATCGTCAATTCTTTTCCTCCCACTGCCAGAAGTATTTTGTTTATTAGTACAGAAAATGACTAAACCAAAGTGAGGGAGTAAAAGTAAATTCAGTACGCAGTGATGAGAAAAGCTGAAACCTTACCTATGTATATCAGGTTCAAATACAATCAGTGCCTTGATTATTGTGGCATTCCCCACCTACATTTAATAATAACACCAATAATAAATCCTACCCATGATATTGCAGTTACATAAACAGCTAGTATTTAAATTAAGCATACACATATTTATAGTCTTAAATAATAGCTTATCAATGTATGAATTTACATATGATTGTTTGTGCTAACTGCATGTATAATACTTTGAGTGTTCCTTGAGGAAAACAACCTCAAAAACAAAAAGAAAATATTAAGCTATACAAATCTGTGTGCTTCAGGTGCAAATGAAAGAGAAAAATATTTTTACACTAATTTTTAAAGTGAGATCTTGCCTTGAAAATCCTGGCATTTATCTGAGTGCTGGTGGAAAATATACAATT
>VCCN01002077.1:244082-255435 GCA_006491835.1 Architeuthis dux
AAGAAAGAAAGATTGCTGATTCAGTTTTCTGTGATAGTAACTGTTATACCACCCTTCACCTCTGGAGACAATGAACTTGAACGAAAAATCTGAAATTTTTAACCAGGTATCACTCTGAAGAATAGGACAAGTAAGAAGGAGTAAAATAGGAAACCTGACCTTCATTATTGCCGTCCTGGGAAATGTTATTCATTCAACAAAGCAAAGTAATTAATCTAACAAATGGCAGATATACACAGGTATTAAGTTGTTACATATGAAATGTCGTTTTTTTGGTGAAGGATGATATAAACAACAAAAACAAACGGTAAATATTTAACCAAATATGACCCATTTGAAGCAATAACCTTTTTCTAATGATCGTCTCATGATATGATATGCCATCTATAAAATTCTTTAGGTTTAGTGGTCACAAATTCAGTAAAAGCACGAATTATGGCTTCCTATTATTAAACCTTTTATAACAGATAAGTTTAAAAGATGATAATCTGTAGCAGAAATGTCAAGCAAATAGAGGATGCTGCAAGACTTCATATCTCAATTCTCTAAGATTAGACAGTCAGCTGAGAGGTGTGTGATTTGGCACTGTTATGGAGCGTTTCATTCAGTTCATGTGGAACCCATTTTTCCAACCTTTCCTATTGCCTTGAAATGACATGTTTGCTATTGTAGTCCCAAAATCTCTAGAAAGTGCCGTTCACCACTGCTATGATAATCCATCATTAAGGTTTAGGCTGCCATCAAGGTTTATTATTGGTATCCATATTTCCGGACCTAAATCTATTGAATTAACTCTGAATAGTTCTGTAGTTTTATACAAGTGTGTTTTTCTTCTCAAGAGACGATTTCCTGTCAAAATTTTGCTCATACCTACATGACCGCCAGATTCAAATCACTGTCCCAAACCATTGAAGCCGGTTAATCCTGGATTAGTGAGATTCAACTCTTACCTATTTATAGCAGTATATACATGCAATTTAATAAAAGTTCTATTATAGGCCACAGGCAAGGAACGTTTTCTAAAATCTTTTATTAATAATTCCTACTTCCTCATGATTCAATGTTCATGTGTTTCAGAACAAGCGCTTTCAACTATTCTGGCCATTTTGAAGATCCAGACTTCTACTGTATAGGCCAAGATCATAAAAGTCTGAATCTTGAAAATAGCTAGAATAGAAAACAATGCACAATTCTTGTATTTACTATCCACTGACCTATGTTCAATTGTAAGGAAACAAGAAAAATTAGTTTTAAAGAAAGTAGTTAAAAGCATTACTTGATTATTGCCTTCAATAGAACTTGTATCAATGAAACATTCTGCCTAAATACATACTATATATCTTGGTGGATAAGGCAACTTTTAGATAAGACAAGACCAAAATGTCAAGGTTTTAGCTCATATTTGGTGGTATAACCCCCCCCCCCCCAAAAAAAAAAATAACAACCTACCAAACCATTGAAAACAATCGATAAGGTGATATAACAATACAACAAATTAAATACCTTGAATGAATTACAAGTAATAAGAATCGTTTTAATTCATTATGTTATCAGTGAAGTGTATAATAAGAAAAATACTATATGTAGACTATAGTCTTTAGTGGTAGTAGTTTAATCAATATTGATGACAGATTTGTTTATATATCGTAAGCATTGAGTTGTGTTGTCCGAGATGGTGGGCTCGATTATTAAAACATCATTATTGTTTGATAACTTTTCAGAAGTGTCCAAGTAGAATAATAAATAAAGAATTTTAATACATTAAAAATAATTTTACAACCAAAAAGTCTACAGTATTTTTTTTTTTAAAAAGTAACTTAAAAATTTCCAAACAAAACAATATTTTAGTTCTATTGCAGTTTTTATTTTCTGACGATTCAGGGGATATTATTATATATCATAGAGGTTTTGAATAAAAATTTCAACCGATTTAATTTCTCCAGAGACTTATCTTTATAGAAATGTAAATATTTATGTGTCAAGATATTTTATAGAGATTTCATAAAATTAAATAAAGCAGGGGTTGTCTTAAAAAAATATTTCCACAAATCTTTCTTAAAAAATACACTTTTAATAAATTCATAAATGAATAAGTACAGAAATGTTATTGAAATCCAATGATTAGTTGATTTTTGGTGAATTTTTAAAATCTTGGTGTGATTCACCTATTGCTTTGTCAAAAGTGTGCACACACGCTTGGTGGTGGCTATTTTAAGGTCATTCGGTTTTGCATCTGGCCTATAAGACAACCTCTGGTTGTGGGGTGTTTTCTGGATGATTCGAGTGTCATCTTATTCACCGAAATATATGATGTATAATTCTTTCTTCTAGGATAGAGAAAAATTGGGGTTTGTTAACTATCAAACAAACTGTATCCATAATATAATACATGGTACAGACATGACCAACAAGGTAATTCATCGAAAAGAAAACAAGATTAATATTGAAAAAAAAAAAAATCATACATTTTTTAATTTGTTAAAATTTGTTTAATTTGTAAAAATTTGTTTAATTTGTAAAAAAAAAATAAAATAAAACTGCAATAACTCTTGTAATCACATTTTTCATTAATTTTTTTCTGCTCAGTGCTCAATCCTAAATCACCCATCTAATTCTGTTGCTGGGCCTGGAAAGATTTTTCTGTTTGAATCTAGAAGAAATATTAGCCCTGTTGCAGCAGTAACCAATTCAAATTAATCCTAGCCTGAAAATAGAAAGGAAACAAGTATTATGTTTGGAAACAATGCAGTAACTAAAAACATTAAGTAATTAATGAACAAATATACACAAATTATAAATAAAGATGAAAATGAGCAAAATGAGGATCAGTGTTGGAACACTAAAACTCTGCTCATAAATATAAAAGTAAAATGTTTTTCAATGACATATGTGAAATCTATACTAATATTTGAGCCCTCTGTTTGTTGTTTCACTGGAGAAGAGGCACGGACAAAGCCGATTGACATATTTGGCATGGACAATCAATAAATATAGACTTCACACATAGGCTAACCTTTGAAGTCATTCTCTAGCCAATCTTTGGTTCTAAACATCAGAAAAAATTAAATTTTTTAACAGAATTTTTGTCATTCATTCTTCTTAGGAATAGTATACATATTTCTTAAAATAATATCATTTAAGTTTTGCTGTTTTTGATCAGATTTCGCCTTTTTATTTTCAATCACACGCTCACAGACAATGTTGGGTTCACTGCTGCTAAGTCGGTGGAGGTTTGAGTTTCTTCCTCTTCCACTTCTATTTTACCTATGTCAACAACTACCTAAATCATAGTGAAGGGAGGGTTACTCCTGACCCTCTTTGTTTCATTGACTACATTTCTACACAATTCATTTTATAGTGAATAGAACCTTCCTTCTACCTATTTTGTTTTCTCATTGACTAAAACTCCACTATGAAATGAAATGAAATATGTTAAGGCAAGGTGTTGAAGGACACATGACTGTGCTAATTCAGGTCATTTGTAAGATAAACTTGACAGTAATTTTTTTTTTTATTAGTTTCTGGGGGTTGGGGGGTTGCAGTAATGTTATTCATTATTATTAATTTTTGAATACTATTTAACTTTATCTTATCTTTTGGTTTATTTCTTTGATCACTACTTCAGTAAGGCCTTCATTCTACAACACTCAATAAAAATTGCATATTGGAAGTAAAGATTTACGTCTCTGTAAATAATCGTTTTTCCATCGGGTAAGAAGAATTAAGAAAGATATTTTTCACTGTGTTGTCTATTTTGAGATTATGTTTTTCCCAGGCAATGCCGAGTATCCCTGCTAGTTTACTATATTTACTTGGGTACAATGCGATCTCTGACATAATTTTTGTGGCTAAAAGTAAGCTATCTATATATTTAACATTATTTTTACACCTGAACATGATACCTAGCAATTTTAAATATTAGATTTATCCAATTGTACACAATATGGTATATATATTTCTTTAAGTTGTTTGCATAAGATAACACATCTTATGGTAGTGTGTTATTCTTTAGCAAGATTGCAACAGCACATTACAGTAGAAAGTGTAAGTTTGTCTACAAAATGCAAAACAGCAAGAGGGTAGATATGAATATACTGAATGTCAAAGTTAACAATGGGGATAACAACCTTTTACAGTTATTACTGCCTGGATAGTAGGTATTGGAGAGGGTTTTTTTCAAAGTGCCCACTCACTTCTCCACTAACCATTGTGGTATGTCAGAGACAAGACATTTTTTTTTGTCTCACTGATCAACAAAATAGATGGTCCTTATAGTACTTTTTACATAGAAAAATTCTGAAACAGATTTGAATTCAATCAGGCATGGTTTTTAAGTGACAGAGCAATTAAATTTTATAACTAGAAAGCACTCAGAGAGCATGTATCTCTGCCAATGGCTTTGTCAGAGAAGGTAATTGCGCATGGATCCGCCCCAAACTTTGCTCACTTCTTCCGTAGCCCATTGCCCGCACTTCCACAAAATTTCATTGAGAACTTATGGAGATATTGTGTGGACAGACATGAACTTTTGCCGACATTATGCGGTGTGGACATATAACTATGACGTGGGAGGGGGGGATGTAATTTGTATGGATCTGACCAAAGATTTAATCACTTCTTCTATAGCCCATTGCCCACCCTTCCACAAAATCTCATTGAAATTCATTCCCAACTTTTGCAGATATTGTGTGGACAGGCATAAACTTATGGTGATATGTGGTGTGACGTGGGGGAGGTAAACGTGCATGGATCCACCCAAAAATGTAATTACTTCTTTTGTAGCCTATTGCTGAACACTAAGGAATCCCTCCTTAGTGTCCAGCACATGTGTAGGCAGTTTAGTGGATGACTAGCGACGACAGTTAAAGATAGCAGAGCAGACCTTCAGTGTGGCAGTATTTGTAGTAGACTCCCTTGAGCTGTGTCATCTTTCCTCATATACCCAGCACACAGATGTAGTAGTAGCCACTACTGGCCCCAGTGGGCTTTGCCGAAAAAAAGCCAGCTAGTATAGAAAAGTTGTTCCTTTTTAAACTTACTTATTATGTGAGCTTATTTTAGAAGCTAGCTGTAATTTTGAGAGAACATGTCGCTACTGGTTTTAAATACTGTGTAAATATTGTGTTTCAAAATACAAATTGTATAAAATCTTATTTTTAGTTGATACAAATAGGGTACATATATACTATACATAATGATATGCGAGTATGCTTGAACAAAAATACTATGGGTGATAGAGAAATTCTGAAAACATATTTGGATTCAGCACGCAAAAACACATAAGAAACATTATTTTCCATGGGACAAAATCTTTGCTGACCAGTGATTGGACAGAGTGTAGGTGTGGATTCATACCTTTCCTAATATAAATACAAACAGGGATAATTATATAAGAATTTGCAAATATTAATTTTATTACTAACAGGAGCATTTTTTTTAATTTATCTCAAAACAGATGGGTGTATAACATTTTGCATTTCAAGATTTTTAAAAGTTATACAAACAGTATATTTACTCACCCTAGATTACGTAGATATTATACCAGCATCTCTTAATTTGCCAACCAATTCTTCTACAGATTCCACTTTCTGTCCTGCTTCCCTCACTGGTGGGTTCTCAACTGAAAGTATCTTCTGGTGAGGTTTCAGGTCAACACCATAATCTGCAGCTTTCTTCTTGGCTAAGGGTTTCTTTTTTGCTTTCTAAAATAACAATGTTAATAAAATATATTAAAAAAATACGTTTTCTATTGTTTCCTTAACCAAGAAAATGTGTTTGGTCAACTGGCTGTACTTGAAGTAATGATAAAACATCTGCTCAAATTAAATATGAATATAAATAAGTCTCTTTCAAAATGGTACATGCTTGAAATGTGTAACTGACTATGAAGCATCCTAAGGATATATACAGGGGTTTAACCGGAACATTTTATGAGGATGCAACAATAAGTCCACTGCCTGACAAAGTTATTTGCTGAATTTTGATCTGAAATTTTCACTGTGTAATGTTCAATCTATGTGATTAATATTCACTGCTGAATTAAGTGGATTGACAAGTAAGGAGATCATGTTGAAAATTAAATATCTGCTGTGTAAAATATGCTTTTTTTTCATTATTAGGTTACTTATTGATGCACTTTTGTTCTGAAATACTGAGATGAGAATTATTATTATTCACCGATTTACTCCCAGTAAATCTGTGAATAATTATTGATGAACCTACGTAAAAGTTAAAAAGGAAGGTTTAAAATTATCATTTCACATTTTTAGAAATACTTCATTTGTGTCCCATGTAACTGATTTGTATATGTTTAGATGGAGAAAGCAGTGTCAAAGTATAGATAAGATTTGCATATATAAGCATAACTTTGCATAAGATGTGCATGTATATGTGAACATAACTTTGAATAATATTGAGCATATAGATGTCAGCCCCCCCCAAAAAAAAAGAAAAAAAAAAGAAAGACTTTGAAAGAAAATCTTTAAAAACTCCAGTAAATATTCTTGACAAAAGATTAGCATATCACTTTCTTTAAAAAAAAACAAAAAAAAAAAAACCACTATACTATTTTATAATCGTTAATTTTTGGTTCGTTTTTTTAACTTCCGACTTTACCCTGTGCCTAAAATGTTTCCAGTAGGCCCCAAATAGGTTGTGCAAAATTCAGATATGGTTTCCCCTTTCACAAAACAAAGATTTGTGGGGTCTGCATTTGCTTGCACCCTGATAATAATGATCTTATTTTCATCTATTTCTATATAATACTAAAAGTCTTTGTAAATTTATACTGATGTCACAGTTTCTGGTTCTCTGTCCTTTTCTCTTTTGAGCTGACATTTATTTTTTCTTATTCATTTTTATCTGTTTCTGCAAATATCTTCTAACACATCTCAGGCCAGAGGCAACTAAATGTTTAAGAGATAAGACATGGACACTCTCCTATAAGCACATTTGATGTATTTCATCTATTGTTTTTCATGTTTATAATAAGGGAAAGAGAAAAAAATAATTTGTTGAATGGAAAAATAGGCCCTATTATCTGAAATAAGAGTAAAAGGTCTCATGATTTGAATATTTCAAGATATTCCCCTTATTTTGTCATTTCAATGCTAAAATGTGTTGTAGAACGGTGTCACTTTAATTTCACTTCAAGATGATATTTCACAGTTAAAAACAAGATTGTCTACTGCAAATAAATACTTACCATAATATTCGGTAATGTGGCATAACGTGGTTCATTTAGTCTCAAGTCAGCACTAATGACGGCTGGTATTTTTACTTCAATATTTTCCAATCCACCATCTATTTCTCTTGTAACTTTCAGATTACTATCAGTTTTCTCTATTACTGAAGCAAAAGTGGCCTGACAAAAAGAAAAGAAAAAACAATATTTGTAGAGTGCATTAAATATTCATTTTAGGTTTAAAAGAAGAAAAGGGTTTGTTACCCACTTTTACTGCTATACAGTCTGGGGCTCTTCACATCAGAATAAAATGATGATATTTTATTAGAATAGTTAATATTAAGCCTTTAGAAACTTGAATGTTAAAGTGTTACTAGCCCTGGACAGGAAATAAATGACTATGGAGATGCACAGTTGATGGAACAGCCATACAGTTGAAAATGAAGATCACTGGCAGCTCCTAGTGGCTTGCTAAACAAAAGAGTGTGTATATTTTTCATGGAATAAAGTCAGATATAGCAGTGTGTTGTCTAAAGTGGCATGCAGCAATGAAAAGGTTAAACATTCAGAACAGATTTTTATTAAACAACATTTTGAATTCAGTTTATAAATTACTAGTGCAGAATCTGTTAAATATAGCCATCAAGATTTCTTTTAGGTGCATATATATAATGAATTCTGTTAAAGATAAATTCTATTAAATGTCATAGAAAAAGGACTTCTTGTTTATAATGAAAGAAAAAATGCTTTTATTTATAATTAAATGAATATCCATCTGTTTATTATTCTAGCCAATTGGGTTTTGTTTTTCTTTTGAAACAAAGAATTACCATGAATGTATTTGTATCTCTGAATAAATAACACCATTTTCAGAGTGTAGCCCCATTATTATGCTGCAGTAAGCAAAAAATGGTCCTTTTGAATAGTTTTTTTTTTTTACAAACTGTTCCCAATTGAACATGGAGATATCAGTGTTAGGTTTGACCTGCTATATCAATTTGTAGATACATGTATCTATAAACATTTGTGACCTCAGAACATAACTATTCTATTTTTCTTAGTATTGTTTCTATAAAATCACAATTGTTTAATATTGTACTATTTTACAAGTACCTACCTGTGGCCAGTCTAATAAGGCTGCAGTCATCTGAGCTGTTTGGTTGCAGTCATCATCAATAGCCTGGACATAAAAAGAAAAATGTTAATTCAAACAAGACTAACTTAAAGATATCAGGAACTTATAAAAGTTTATCTAAAGTAATAGAAAAATCAAAAGCCACAAATATCATCCAATCTATTAAAATATAATTAGATGGGCACTTCATTATGGAGCAATGCTTAGCAAACTAATCTCGCAGACCATTCTACTATAGTAAGTTCCATCTTTACTGGATGTCCCACAATTGCAGCCTTGTGCCAGACTAAGCTAAGCTTAGTAAATATCAAGAGTCTTTTTGGTTAGTCCCCACCAAAAGCTAATCCAATAATTTAAGCTACTATTAGTAAATAACAATGATAATTATTGGTGATTCACTGAGTTAATGGCTCAGCAAAAAAGAGTCTAGCAGACCATTACTACTGTAGTAGGTTCCATCCTCAATGGATGCCCCACAACTGTAGCCTTGTGCCAGATGAAGCTAAGCTTAGTGTTGTTTATCTGCCCCCCCCCCGGGGCAAATTTGACATGTGGTCGATTTTAGTGTGGAGTCCCGCATGTGTACGTGCAGGCAGTTCTAAAAATCTCCCTAGTACCTGCGACTAATGTCACAAGGACATTAGGGAAAGCTCGACATAGTCACAGGGCGAAACTGAGCTCGCTGGACGAATCCCATGCAATGTTTTTCAAGACTTTCTGGCACCAAAACAAATCCTGAGCCAGGTAAGCTAAGCTTAGTAAATAGTTATAATTAGATTTATGTATCACTTCTAAAAACAATTGATTTTACCTAAGAATTTGGTTTACAGAATTTTTCTAAACAAAAAAGGATGAAAATAAAATTGGAGAAATTCTGTTTTCGTTTCAATAAAAAGGAAATACACAATCTGTAAAAATTAACTTGCTAAATGATTTCAATGCAAATTTAGAAAAGTTATTACATATTTTTGATATTGACATACAGATGAATGAAAAAAATGTTATTTGCAAATGTCTGACCCTTTAATGTGAAGTCAGAACACAACCAACAAAGAATTCTTGCATTCTTTGATAACTCAAATTCATTCTAGAAAAAAAAAAAAAAAAAAAAAAAAAAAAAAAAAAAACTTCTAGTAAAAAAGATTTTTTTAAAAATTGATTCAGGGGGAGTAATTTTTTAGTGAAGTTACCTCCCTTGCACTTTTAGGTAATTTTTAAAATTTTCTTCAATTCAATTCACAAAAGAGTTACATTTTTTTTTATCCTATTCATTGAAGAGTTCCAGAGCAGTTACAAGCAGTCTATGAATCTAAGAATTAATGTACAATTTACACTTAAGTTTGTGCCTGCATAACTGGCTAGATATATTTTGAATATACTTTAAGTGTTCTTTTGTTGGGGAGAAAATAAAGATCATCTAGGTAGGCCAAAGCATAAGGAGAAATGGGAAAGTATGCTTTGGTCTACCTAGATGATATCTTTTTGTAGTATATAAACACATCTATAAATACTAAAAGTCTAGGTTTATTTGTGTGCGACCTTTAAGTAGCCAAAACGGTGCATTGTAGCCAAAGGTATTGAATTACGGAATTACGCTAGAATGTGCTAACTTAAAGAATGTGAAAAGGTCAAGGTGATTTGTAAATGAAAAATAATATTGTGGGATCTGCATTCATGCTCACACCAATAATAATGATTTCCATCTATCTATATAATACTAAAAGTCTGATTCTGTTTATCTGTGTGTGACCTCTAAGTAGCCGAAATGGGCATTATAACCAAAGGTATTGAATTAAGACATTCCTAAAATGCAAAAAATGTCCAGGTGATTTGAAACTGAATAATAATAATGTGGGGTCCGTTTTCGCACTCACTCCTATCTATATTACATTGACTGATTTGTCAAGGGAGAAAAGCTATTAAATGCTAATTATAGAGCAGTCTACCTTATTTTTTATTTATTTGCAAATGTGTAAAAAAGCCATGCTCATTCTGGTCATATCAGATTGCATTAATTTTCTCTCAAAGGGTGATCCAATGGGTCACAGGGTTGTCTAGTTACATAAACAACACATACACATGTATTTGTTGGCCTATAAGAAGCTGGTGTTTACAAGGGTATATTTTGGACATCTGTTCACTAACTCATCCCAACTCTAGCTGTATATCTTGAGGTTTCATTGCCTGTTTCTCTCATAATACCAGTGAATTGGACATACTGTAATATTAACCGCTTGGGAATTTGACATTTTAAAAAATCTTTGTCTCCCAAGCAGGATCTTTTTAATATTTGAGGGAAAAATGCTTTAAATAGTAATTTAATAATTATAATATTTAGAACGGGCATTAATTTTGGAACAAACGGGAGTTATTTCTGTGACTCCCTGTATGGTGTGTATGAAGAAATGGAAACTTTTCAAGAGTTTTTATGGGCCGTCAAATACATGTATCAAGAAAAAAAACTTGCTCACCTGTTTTCCCACAAATAAAAGGTCTATTTTCTCTTCTTGTGCAATTTTTGACAGTAATTTTGACACATGATATGGTTGCATCGTTTCATAATCCTTAGCAGGAATTTCAACAAGAATGGCCTTGTCTACACCCATGGCTAGAGCAGTACGTAATGTTTCCTGGAAGAAAAACAAAACAAAATCTATTATACACCTCAGACTAAATTAGGAGTAGCAATTTGATGATGGAGGTGATAAAATGTAGTGTACATCAATACTTGTTCACAAATCAAAAGTTATTCTTTTTAACAGGTATGTGTGCAAAATGATATCATTTGTAGCAAATCAGGAAAAAGTGTTATTACAGAATGAAATTATTCATTCTATTGCTCAATTTTAGCACTCACCTGACATTGTGTTGGACCACAAGACACTGCAATGATTTCTTTGGCAATTTTCTTTTCCTTAAGGCGTACAGCTTCTTCTACTGCAATCTCATCAAATGGGTTCATGCTATGTTTAACACCAGCAGTAACAACACCTTTCTTGTCAGGCTTAACCCGCACCTGTAGAGAAAATTTGATA
>VCCN01002077.1:313799-326271 GCA_006491835.1 Architeuthis dux
GATTTCATATATACACTAGATATCAATTGTCTGTCCTGTATCTCTGTTGGCAGACCATTTAAGTCCAAACCCTTATTTTGACAGTTAATTAAGTTTTTTGTGCCATAAACTTGTGGCTCAAAATTAACATTGTCCTGTTGTCCCAGGGACAGTAAAAATGTGTTTGGGATGAATAAAGATCTTCTGCGGGACGGCTCCAGGACTAAAGAATTTTTTTCTCTGTATATATTTGTCTGTCTCTTGGAAAGTAAGATAGTTTTCACTAGTCGCCTAAAGGAAAAGTCAAGCAGAAAAAATAGTTAAGACTTCTTCTGCAAAAAAAAATGGTGGAGTGGTGGCAGAGTTTCTAAATGTGTCCAATTTCGGACATTGTGTTTGTTTTTAGCCCTGTATATACGATTTAAAATTTACTATCTTTTTTTGCACTCAGGGTAATTGATCCTGACATACAGAAAAAGTGCTCCATTTCTCAGGTTTAACATCTCGATATGCTTCAATCTATATATATATATGTATGTAGGAGTCAAAAAACATAGCAGACCAAGTAACAGAATTTTGGACACAAAATGTGGGCTAGAGCCAGGACTATAATGTATGTCAGTTACTGTTTTAGTATCCTCTGAACTGCAGAAACATGTTGTATGATTGTAACACCCTGAAAGCTACTTTTCTTAACAGGCAAAATATTTGCCCATAAATTTAGACAAAAACAAATTTAATGAAAGATATATCAACAAGAGGAATAAAGTCAATAATAGAAAAATAAAAGAATGCAGAAAATGAAGTGTTGGCACCAAGAAAAATTTCATAGAAGAAATGTTTAAATTTATTGTCATTAGCAGGTTTCATGTGACCAGGTCCTCTGAGAGGAATTTTATCAGGCGGTACAAAGTTTTTTTCAGGCCCCTTCCCATCTCCATTAACCATCCCATTTTTTTTATCCAGTCAGTACCCCCTTTGACTCCTGAGCCCTCTTTGGACCTCCAGGGCTGGATACAATGTACCTCCTGTAACCCCCTCTCATAGGCTTTGCATTGTCACTGTTCATAGAAGACATCATATTGGTTAATAAGATTGTATCAAAAATGTTTTGATTTTTTTCTTCATTTTTAGAGTGAAGTATTCTTTGGCACTAGAGATAAGGACTAAGTTATAGATACAACAAAATAAAAGCCAGAGGACTGTGCACTGCACTTCTTCAATATTACAAATCTAAAGGATTTAAACCAAACTGAGACAATGTCTTCATATTTTTGGCTTGAATCATCCTTGACTGCTCCTTCCATTTTTCATTTGCTTGATTAATTATATTCATTAGGTTGTCCAAGGCTTCCTGCAAAGAAAATAGTAAAGAAACAGGTAAATACAATAATAAGAGGCAGACAAGCGATATCGCAATGACAAATTAACTAGGAAGAATTAAATGATATTAGATATCTTCTAGCATGGACAGTGGAATGAGAACAATCTACCCCTATGGATTGAATAAAGTGTTCAGTTCACCTGAAGAAGGCCAGAGGATACAATGGCTGACAAGAGGAAGACACTTGACTGAGTAAATCCATGTGTAATAATAATTTATCACTTGCAGGGCCTTAAGCGCCTACTTTCTTAAACCCTATCTCAATGATTCATCAGATTTAAAATTAGAAGTCACAAAGTGGTCTAAAGATTAGGATATACAGAAACTTGATGCACTCTTCTTGGTTTGAATAGAAACTTTGACAGTCAGAATGCTTTTCCAGTTGTAAATCCTTAACTATTTGCAGCTTGCTACCAAAAATGGGTTTTGACGGGGAAAAAAGGAACACTGAGACAGAACAATGTTGACAGCAGCGCACACGCGGTACTAAGAAGAATCCTTAGTCCCCCATGTGTGTGCTTTCTTTATTTCCACTAGGAGAGAGAATGTTCATTGAACAGAATAACTTCCAGAAAAGGCCCCAAAATGCCTCAATAAACGTCCTTTTTATCCAAATCATACACAACTCTCCCATATCTGACAAAACATATTCCTTCTATCCTTGTAAGGGAGATGTATCTAATAGTGGTAGAATGAGAATAAAGATGTAATGACAGCTGAGCTGCTACTGGTGCTGGAGTAGGAGTTGAGAAAGATTCAATGAAGCTTACAAGACACTTGATATTGTAAACAAAAGGTTTAGTTTATCAATATAACTAGGGTAGGAGTTGAGAAAGATTCAAAGAAGATTATAAACCGACACTTGATATTGTAAACAAAACATTTAGTTTATCAATATAATTAGCATAGTACCCGTTGAAAATGACAGGATTATTTACATATGGATCGGTACTTCTGTCTAGAATCAGAGTATCTGTACATATTTACAGATATTCCATGACAACAAAACAAGTGTCAAAAAACGAGATCTTTTGCTGACCATCAAAAAATGTGTTGAAAACAAGAATCAACTAGCATTCCAAGGGAAATTATGAATCACCATCACCCATATATGCTGTGTTGGGGTGATCAATTAAAAAGTTGGAAAAAGGGGTGATCAATGAATAAGTTACTTCTCTCACCTTTTGTTGGGCTGTGATCACTAAAAAAATGGGCTGAATTTTCAAAAAACAAATAGGCACAAACTAGTGACCAATTTAGCATAAACTTACATTGCATATTGCATTGAATTGAATGAATAGCATATTGAACTCCCCTCTAAAAACCTATTGGGGGGAATTTTCAGAAAACCAAATATACATTTTCCCTACTCATTGAGGGGAGTGTGTGTGCAAAATTTCAAGTTTCTACTATGAACGGATAGGGCTGGGCAAAGTTTGGATACATAGATAGATATATAGATACATATAAATGTCAGAACACATGAATAACTTAAACCCATCAATAAACCAATGCTGTGGGTAGCAGTGATTAACTAAACCCAGCAATAAACCAGTTTTATAGGTAGAAGTGATTAATATCTCCATTAACAGCTATCATCCAATTCAAATCCTATATAAATGGGTTAATTGGTTGATGTTATTGACCTGTTCTCCGGTAGCTAAAAAGAATCAACATCATATTTTGTGATCACAAGAGTGATCAATACCCAATCGACATTACTTTTCTTTTTCTCCTTTTTTGTTTTTTGTATTCTAATATCAAAAACAGCTGTGTAAATATTATAATCCAAACCTTTTTTTTTAATCATATAAGCATAAACAAAGTTTGCACAGCTGCTTTGGTCATTCAAATACAATCAGACCATGGGACTGCTGTGTGGGGTATAGAGCTATCCAAAATCAATAAAGTCCGAAAACATTAATACTTTCAAATCACTAAACAACTACGCACAAATATTTATCTTTTCCTCTCATATTTAGAAGGTGCGGGGGTGTATGAGTGGGTAATGACACAAAGAATAGACTCAGCAAGCTGAGTTCAAACTCTAGCTAGGACAGTTTGTTTTCACTTTGCGCTAATGCCCTTGGAAAAGGCATTGTAGTGTCTCCCAGCTCGTGGGAATCTCACTGAAAGGGAAAGATGAAGCAAAGGAACAAAGGACAAAGACAAATGTGGTGAGTGTCTCCCAGCTCGTGGGAAATATCACTGAAAGGGAAAGATGAAGCAAAGGAACAAAGGACAAAGACAAATGTGGTGTTTACCGATCACCGTCAGGGAGAGGACTCCTTGTCGTTCCACTTTGTGCGATTCTCTTTATTTTACCCCGGTTTGCCCGGCGCATGACCGGGAATTCACTTCCATCTTATGGGTTGTGGCAAGGGAGGTAACTCGAGGAGTTTGCTCCCTTATGTTGCCAGGGGACATCACAGGCATCCCTCCTGCTATGGATAAAATATTGTAGGGTGAAGTATTGTGACGCCACTTCAGGAGCTTGTCACCTCTAAGCCTAATTTGCATATCGCAAATGGGCCGAGTAAGTGGTAATGAGATATGTGGAGCCCAAGTGGGGACAGCTGAAGCCGTGGACAGCGTAAGGGCCCTACTTTCTTTACTTTTTGAGAAGTTAAGGTTTCTAATGCAAAATCTGATAAAGTCACTTTTTAGATGCACTAAGCTTCTCTAGCAACGATTGTCGTCACCGACTGACTATCTGATAAGTCGACATATTGACATATCAACATATCGAACGTAACTTTTTAATAAAAGAATATTTGTTTGTTCTTTTTTTAAAATCAATTCTGGAAATCAAACTGTGACGTAAGATTGCATTCGTTTTTTAAGAAGAAGCTAAGCCCTTTTTTTAATATAGTTCATATCGCAGTGTTTTTTTAACATATCTCATATTGAAGTGTTTATATTTTTTAACATTTAACTGAACTCGTATTTAAATAGTGTATCTATGGTCTGACTTTCAGGCTTGTTAATCTATATTTTCTTAACCCTTTCTAGACTAACCTATTAAGATGCTTAATGCCTGAATTTTTAAAATGGTATAAAAAAAGCCAAAAAACGTCTTAATTTTTATTCAATGGTTAAAGAAAACTATGCTTTTATCAAATGAAATATTTTCCATATTTCGAAAAACAATGATGGGATACATTTGTCCCGTTAGACATTTATCCTGGGACAGATGAAAAATACAGAATTAGCAGATAACTTTGCCTAAATGTCTTTCCTGTTCAGTCATGTAATGCAAACAAATTTCTGTCTGGGTTTCTTCACTATGATGATATCCGAAATTTTCTGTATAATGTTCAATCTATGTGTGTGAGTAATGGAGAAGCATTGACAAAGAAGGAAATTATGTTGAAAAGTAAATATTTATTGTGTAAAATAAATGCTTTTTTCATCATTATGGACTTATTGATGTACTTGGATATATATATCTACTCTAATAATGAACAGAATGATTTTCTTGGTTCGCTGTCTGTAACACTGGACTCTTTTACTCAAAGGTAACAATTTTGCTTATAAAAATACCTCCTACCCACCATTTGAAACTATGGACTCTTCCAGGTAAACCAATTAAGTATTAATTTTTCTAACAAAACAGTTAAAATATATCTGATTTTTTTTTTCATTGGGATTAACAAAAGTGGATCATATGAAAAAAAATGGACCAGGATGTTCAATGTCAAAATATCTGATTCAAAATGATCTAATAATTGTTTTGATGTCTTGGACTGTTGAGCCCAACTCTAATGAGACATTATCATTGCTTGGTGAGACTATTGGTTGCGTGGTCTTGGACTCAGGGACCACAGTCACAGTAGCTGGTCTCAAATGGTTTGAGTGTTTTGTCGACACTTTCCCTGAAAAGGCATGCAAAAAGATGATTGTACAAAAAGGCTACAGGACCTTTAGGTTTGGAACTGGCAAGAAGTTACCCTCCCTAAAGAGAGTGATTCTTCCCTGTATTATAGGTGGAGTCAGGGTTGACATTAGATCTGATATTATGGATGCTGATATTCCATTGTTATTGAGCAATGCAGCCATGAAAAAGGATAAAACATTGCTGAATTTCGAAGAGGATACTATTTGCATCTTGAGAAGGAAATTGAAGCTGAACACTGCCTCTACGGGTCATTTTTATATGCATATAACCAAACCGTTGCCTACTGATGGTGGAAGTTCTCAGGTCATGTTCATTAAGGTAACTGAAAAGAAAACCTCAGAAAAGAAAGGAAAAATTGAAATTAGCAACAAAGCTGCACCGACAGTTCAGCCATCCCAGTGGTAACAAGATGTTTACCCTAGCAAGGAATTCTGGTATTACAGGATGTGAAGTATGCCAAGTTAGAGCTTCAAAACAGTAACTTGACTGAGAAGACAGAGTAATTAATTGATACTTTTGAATCTGATATTTTGACAGCAATGATCAGCAAGCTAACCTTGCCGGATCTTGTTAGAGGGTTCAATTCTCATTGGATCTCCCACTATTGCTGGTCTGATACCAAACTGCTTATGTTAGTGTGTTATAGACTGAGAAACAAACTGGAAAAAATGTTAGTCAAAGTAAAAGCTAAAAAGAAAATTTTAAGAAATTAGAGGCTAATGAAAAATATAAATAAATAAAGTGATATAAGTTATAAAGCTATAAGAAACTGGATCACAATACATAAATTCAAAAGAGTCGTCCAATTCTTCATTTGGGCTACTTGGCATACTTACATGTAGAATAGTTTCATAAGAACCTTCTAAACTGTTGATTTTCTGTTGGAGAGTTCCAATCTCATTATTTTTATCTCGTAGCAAAATTCTTTTTTCTTCCTTTTCTTTTATCAACAGCGTTTCAGTCTCCTCTAAAAAAATATATATATAAACAACAAAAAAAGTAACTACACCATGATTAAAGATGACGGAACACAACACACCATACACTGAAGGAAGCTAAAGTGGAGAAAGATCTTGGCATTTGTAATGTTTATATATATGTATGTTAAATGAATAAGTAATGTATACGTATCTTAAATCAATAAACATGCCGAAGCAAGCTCCCAGCAACCCCCATCCCGTTTCCAGTACCAGAAACGCAGACCGGAAGTGGGTACAGGAAAGGCTCAATTCTTCAAAGGCAAACAGCCCAGTCACACGTGTTTCTTTTTCCGTCTTCTTTTTTTAACATGCTAAATGTAGTTATGAATCAAACACATTTGAACCTAACACAGCTAGAACAGAAAAGCCAATAAAGCAAACAGAGGCACTAAACAAAACACAAGAACATTACAGCATTTATATAGACAACTCACTTAACTTCACTGCACATATACAAAACAAAGTGAATACAGCAAATAAAACACTCGGCTACATACAACAATCATTTAAATTCATCGATGAGGAGAGCTGTGCAAGTCTCTGATATGTTCCCATCTGGAGTTTGCTTCCTGCATAATCCACTTCTTCAGGATTGTTATTCTTCTCTATTTATCTCGATTACTTTAATTCTTACATTTTGGGGGAAAAGCAACAAATTTATTTGTCACTTTTTCACAACTATATTCCTGGAGGTGCAGGTGGCCTAATGGTTAACAGCATGTAGAATGGAATCGGCGGAACAAGTTCAAACTCCAGCTGAAACAGTTTGTGTTCACATCACACTAATATCTTAGGGAAAGGCATGAATCCATATCTTCTCTGGCCCTGTTGGCTGGGGCCTGGAATAAGCTGACTGCATCCCCTGCAGAGGGATAAGACCCCACCCACCCAATCAGGGGGCCAGCCCTGTTGGCTGTGGCCTAGAATACGTCGACTGCATACCCTGCAGAGTGGGTAAGACCCCCCCAAAAAAAACAAAAAACAAAAAAAACAAGAGGCCACCTGTTTTTTCACCAAAGTCGCAAGACGCTATTTAAAAAAGATTTAAAACTGATTTTGGCATTAAATGACCCATCAAGGGTTGATATGCCGCTAAACAAATCAATCAATCAATCAATCAATCATATCTTCTCTCATGGTTCTAGCCATGGTTGGCAACCAGTATAGGAGACCTACAACTCCGCTTCCCTTTAAACTACATCGGTGAAGCTAAGAGGGGGATTCTGTTGACTTGGTATCTCAGGATCTCCATATGCTTTGTCTAGGCTTATGCCCTGGAGACGTCTCTTCGATGTCGTTCCATAGTCTCTTGAGACAGGAGAAGGCATTCTCCTTTATTCCTCAGTTTATATGGAAACCTCAAAAGAATAAATCTTTCCTCCCATTAACTCTGAAGATTGCTATGTAGTCAACAAGTTTATTCTGAGAGAAAAAAGTAAAACTGAAATGAAAACAGAAGACATAAAAGATAAAACAATGAAAGATAAACCAAAGATTGATAAAAGAATGATAAATGAATGTGGAAAGGAAAATACATGCTTGGAAGGCAAAGGGCCACAGATGTTTATAGTTTTGGAAAACACTCACTCAGTAATGTATCTGCCCAAAATGTCTTTTGCTGAGTCACTTCCTGATACCAACAATCTTCATGAAACTTACATCAGGTACCCTCATGATAAGGTAGGGGATTGAATAGTCTAGGGAGGGCGAGAAGAAAGTAGCAGCAGCAATTTGCTGAGTAGATTTAGAGAGAGAAGAAAGTAATGGCAGTAATTATCCAGTTGTTATTGGTGTGGTGGGTGAGTGTAGTATACTTGTAATGTGAGTACAACACCTGTCAAAAGTTTGAAAGAAAAAGGCCTTGATGTGTAGAGGAAAAGTCAATTCCAATGCATTAGTCAGACAAGTGTGGAGTTCAACCTAATGTGGCTTCTGCTGTTCAACAGACCCAAACCCGACAAGACAAGGACAAAGAAACAGCCAAATCCTATGTTATAAGGGGTACATCCTTTGAAATTAAAAAACTTCTGTTTACCCTATCACATTCGGATTTGGATATTGGAGAAGGCCGAAGAATGGATCGGCTGAAACATTGTGTTAACAACACAAACAACAAGAAGGAGTTGTAAATCAAGAAAATATTTATAAGGCCTTTTCAATGAGAGATATATCTGAACTATTTGCAAAAGTCAATCCAACCAAAATGCAGTGGAGAGGTCTCACTTTATCTGGGTGACTAAGTGAAATTTTTTCTATGCAAATACTGAAAGCATTACATACACTATAGGTGTATAGAAGGGCTCAAACGATTAACTGATCAATGTGTAGTAAGGTAAATAGTCATAATAATGACACTGCGATTTAGGGAAATGTTATACAAACTAGTAGATAGGTACAAACACATTGATACAAAGATATACACATGATTGTAAAGACTTTCTGCTTGTGAGTGACTAGTATTTGTAACTAGTGAGTGACTAGTATTTGTAACTCGCTACCAAATGCGGGTTTGACTAGAAGAAAGGAACATGGAGACAAAACGATGTTGACAGCAGCGCACGTGGTACTAATGATCGAATCTTTAGCTTCCGCGTGCATTATTTATTTCCACTAGCACGGCGCATGACTGGAATTCACTTCCATCATGGCTTAGATAGTGGCAAGAGAGATAATTCTAGGTAGTTATCTCCCTTGTATTTATTTAGTGTGAGTGCAACATGCAACATTACAATGAGGTAATGTCTTTGCTTTTGTGATGTTGGTTAGTTTTTGTTAGTTATATATTGGTTAAACGCTATTGGTTTTAACCGTATTAATACTGATAAAAAAAATGAGGAGAGACAAAGAAACATGTGGTTGGTTTGCTGCTGGTAAATCATGAACCGAACTTCCGCTACCAGAATTAGGCTCTCGGTAGTGACTTCTGATATCAGAACAAGGCTCTCATCTAGTAACTTCAGTTATGGCTACAATGGGTGTGCAGTTGCTTCCCTTTATCTACATGGACATTACATGGACATTACATATGAGTGTAATTAAAAAAGCAGAACAATATGATGTAAAAATACTCACTGAGATTGAGTTTATAGCTGGCAAGTTCTGTCTCCAGCACGTGGATACGAGTACTCATCTCTGATTGCAGTGTTTTGTACTGCCGAGTCATATCTGCCAAAAGAGATACACAAGAACCAGTTTTATTTATTGTATTCTCAGTAAACAAAACCCATGGAAGTAATAATAGTATTACACTGGATGGTCTTATAGCTTATACTTACTTGGGGTTTTGCTGCCGAGTATATTTTTTAACGTTGTAACTCCTGTGCCATGTTTTCTTATTAAAAATTGATGAAAATAGATATTCTTCATTGCATGTTTAAATTTATTTTCATACAAATCAACTAATATCTACCACAGTATATCTAATAGATGTAATATGTACATAAATGTTTCAAAATATTTTAATAATTTTAACAAGTATAAAATATTGTAAAACATGGATCTACATATCAGGCCACATTACATTCAATAGATTTGTATGTACTCTCTCACCGTATTCTATTTTGTAAACATACAGTGAGGTTTTGCTATCTTGCGAAGGATAATATACTATTATAAGATGAGTTATCCTGTCCATGGCACAGGACTGACGACTTGCTAAGACCAGTTATTTCGTCAGTGGCAGTGAACAAGTTAAGCAAACAGTGGGAGGGGTAAGTTAGCACAGATAATGGAAACACCCAAAAGAAGACCAAAGTATAGATAAAAAGAAAGGTTTTAAGGAACCCCTTTTCTTTGATTATGGCAAAATTCCTGTAAGAGCACCTGATGTTAAGCTTAAATAACAGATTTAGTGTGGGGCCTTATATCCTATAGCATGAAGATCATGTTACAAGCAATATCTCACTGAAATATCAAAGTACGTGTATAGGAGATGTGAAAAAAACATGTTGCCATTTTTTTTTGTCTAAGATGAATAATATTATTTCCTCTTTGATCCTATTGTGACATGCAAGTAAGTAAAGTCTACAATTAACGGTAGGTCAGAATGGGGCTAATCTTGTAAGTTTAATGTAAAAAGCCTAGAAGTAACTTAGATTTTACAAGTAAATGGAATATACAGTAGCCTAGGAAAAACCTGAAGGATATCTTTATTTACAAAAGTAAAAGTTTCCATGACTTAGAGAGAAAACAGAATCTCAGACGAAAAATATTATTAAGGAAAACAAATGAGATTAGAAAAGTGTTCATAAATGTTTGAATGGTTAGTGTATTCAAGAATTTGCTTAAAGCAGAGTTGAATTGAAACAAATTGTTTATATTGCCATGAAACTGGGGTCAGCAAGTGAGACAGGTTCATTTGTGGAATCGCATTAGACACCAAGTTCTTATGGTCAAGTGATGGCAGACAAAAATCACACATAGTAGGAAGTGTGGTCCCTTCTTGCAAAACAGGTATAGGTGTGTAAAACATGCTTGATTGGTTGGCTACATAATGTAAGAAGTGTGGTCCTGCCTCCTTGGTGATAGAAAGAGAGAATTGAGCCAATAGAATTATAGAGTAGCAAAGATCTGCCAAACTTAGAATAGTATGAGAGGTCATTGATTAGACCCCCCCGCCCCCAGGGGATCTCAGATCCCGGCCATCCTCCTAATAACTCTCAATAAATACCCTGAGATTTTGAGCTCTCAAGAGAACATCTCAGGAGAGTCCTGCTGACACGCGTCCTGGCTGCTTGCCCATTGGCAACCCAACAACCCTTTTTGAGATGAAGTACTGGCGTAAGAATCTACGACCAAAAACCAAACTTGAAAAGCTGACAAAGTCTGAGAGCTGAGAAGAAGAGGTCAGATGAAATGATTGTTGACTGAGGGCCCAAGACCGTTTTTCACTGTCAGTGCCATCTCTGCTACAAGTTCTTCTGTCTCATGTAGAATAAACCCTCTAGAAGTTGACCGTAGGTTGGGAAAACACAGTACCTTAAGTAGAGGAAAGGGTTAATGTTGTAACTCTGACAAAATAAAATGCATTATTTTCATACTTTTAAACAGGCATTTTCCATCATTTTGAGAACACCAGCTGTTCTCTTCTTTGTGACCAGATACACTCAATTCGACAATGTTTCGACCGAATCCACCAAAAGACTACTTCAGATAAAAAAATTCACAATTTAGGTGGACAGGCCGATTAGTGGAGAGAAACCAATCTGACGAGTGGGGTGAACTGTCATGCTATTTTAATTTCCAGCCACCAACATTTTCATCTATGTCTTTGAATAATATGAAAAATGAAACAAAAAATACCAGAAGATTCTTACCTGCACTAACAGCTATATAGTCAGTCTTTTGAGACTGGAGTTCCTTCTGGACATGTTCCAGTTGCTTGTGACACACTTCACTGTTTGTTTTGGCCTGAATCAGCATTGAATGGCGAAGGGCTAAAATAATTAGAAATGAAATACAGTAAACATTTAGGAAGATAATACTTATATGTTTCATCATAATCAGCTTTTAAAGTTTGTTGTTGGACATAGGCCTTTCCCAAGGTCTGTTGTTGTCAAGATAATCAATTATGTTTAATCAAAATCCGCAGATGAAAATATATTTTTAAACAAATGTTTAATTAATTATCACTATTAGAAATGTTATTGCATTGTTTTTTTATAGACCAGTGATTCTCAAATGGGAGGCACTTGGCTCCCAGTGGAGGAATTTTATCTAATGAGTGGAATTTTAGCTAGGGAAGAAAAGAATGTACTCTGTACACTGTGTGTGTATATATATTGTAACTGGCGCCACACAAGCAGAAGGTTGAAATAATTAGTCTCACAAGAACCAGGTGTCAGCTGGACTGTAAAGCCAAAATCAGAACTCCAACAGTGTTTTGCTAATGAGATTTTAAGTGGATAGGGGGTCAATTTTCCCCTGGTGAGGACAGAGAGGAAAAGATAAAATAATAATCTATACAGCAACATGTCTGGACGTGGTAAAGGAGCGAAAGGATTGAGAAAAGGAGGAGCCAAGTGTAATCCCGCTAATGAGATTTTAGTAGGTCTAGAAGTCATCCTGAGGGAGTACCCGAGAAGGACACTCCAGCTCCTCTGGCTGATGGGATTCCAAGCAAGTCAGGAGGATGACCCCAAGGACTTCCCTGATGAATTTGTGGGGATCTGAGTCCCACACGAGAGGGGGAATCCAGATTGATCGCACTGACATAGCGTCAGAATAACTTGA
>VCCN01002077.1:334818-345187 GCA_006491835.1 Architeuthis dux
CCGACATTTCTGCTGTGATAGTAGTGTGATAATAAAATCATAACATCTAGTCCTGCTCTACACTACTGTAAAATATAAGATTATGAAATTATAATAAAAGAATATCTAATATTTACTCTACTATTTGACAGTGTGATTCAGTGCTTCTTAACTTTTGGGGGCAGTGACCCAAAAATCTTATCTAAAATCTATTATAGAGACCCATGATCTCATAAGATTTGTTTTAGGCAAAATTAAAAACATTGGTTATTATAATAAAATAAAATTTTTTAAAAAAATTTAAAAAAGAACTGTAATATACAATATTTTATTACCGACTAATTCACAGAAATAAAATAGAAGATTGAAAAGGTTTGTTAAATCCAGAGTCCATTAAATCGAGGGTTTACTGTATAATAAAATAAAATTAATTACAAATAAAATGGGTCAGTATTTTTATTTTTAATCTTATGGTTTAACATCTTTGCTCCCAATATTTGTTCATTTGGACAAATTTCATCATCTTTGTAGTGTTTTTTTATCACAATGTTTTGGCTGCTGTCTGTACTCTTCAGCCTTTCTTCCTCCAGTGTATTTTGGGAAATATTGAACAGGTTTCTTTTCCCATACAAATCACATTCAACGACTCTTCTTGTGAGCTTACTGTCCTCCTCACATCAGATATATGTCTGCCAACAGAGCATCTGCATCCTGATCCATGTGTTGAACTTGTGACCCTCCATCAAACCAGATAAATGTCACCGGCACTTTCTATGTTCCAAGGGATAGTTATGTAATGATTTTTGGGAACCGCAAATTTATTGCCTTTCAGAGGCTGGAAAAATTATATGAATCACATATCTATACTGGAAGGAAGATGTTTTTTGTTTTGTATCTGAATACTTCATCTACAAAATAAAAGAAGAATCCTTGTTTAATCTCAGTTGGGAAGAAAATTATGGGCAATTGAAAGGATTAATGCCATTAAAATGACCTTTGGAAGTCACCTTGTTTATGTTAGGTTAAAAATAAGATTATTTTTTAAATTCTCAAGGTTGAATTCAACCTTGAGAATTTAAAAAAATAATCTTATTACATATTACATATATTATTTCACATATTGTAAGATTCTTGTGTTGGCCATCTTGGAAAATGGCCACCACTACAGTAATAACAATAATTATGCTTGGAGTCATTGAAAATATAATCCCTTGAGTACCATCCCTGAAAGTTTAGTGTTTTTGTCCAGCAAATAACATTATGTATTGTCAATAAGAGAGCTCACTATACCTGCAAAGATTTTGAATCACGGGTATAGAAAAACAAAACAAAACAAAACGGGGGGGGTGTAGTATATCTTGCTCAAAGATGACCTGGAACAAGGTCAAAACATAGCAGTTTTCAATTCCCCAACATATTTTACATACCCATTAGGCCACACTGAGGAATACATTCTGACCTCCATATTCACATGCCTATACAAAGAAAATAGATACCTCAAGCTAAATAAAATAAAAACGTTTATACCTTTAACTATACAACGTGTTCCGGATAATTTTTTAAAAGATATTTATTTATAGGATCTGTGGTGATAATCATGCACTTGTGTTGCTGTTGTTGTGGACTCCTTGTGGCTAGAACTACTATAATTGTAACTTTGCTACCACTAGCACTCTTATTACTGTCACTATCATTGTTTTACAATAGCACTGTTGATGCATCATTACAATTTATTCTACTGGACTTTACTCTGTTTTATCTGGATGTTTTTATCATACAACATGGACAGGTTTCTGAAGCCCAAACGTTTTGACACTGATTCAAGCGATGCTCCCATGAAATGTAGCCACTTGTATAGGACATTTACAAACTTTTTATCAGTGATCAAAGCCCAGAATCCAGATAAACTGAATGTCTTGATAAACTATGTGTCTCCTGCCATGTACAAACACATACAAAACTGCCGCGGAGACTCGTCCGAGAGTATATGTGAAACCAAAGATTGAGGTATTTGCCCGACAAACAAGATCCTAATGAATGTTTGGATGAATATCTACAGAACTTAAAACTTCTGTCAGGATTGCAATTTTTGTGCTCATTCTGCAGAAACATGTAAAAATGATCACATACAAGATGCTTTCATTAGCGGGATCTATTCAAAATACATTCATCAGCGACTGCTAGAAAATAAATCCCTGGATTTAGAGACTGCATTTCAACAAGCTCGATCATCAGCGGTAGCACAAAAGCAGTCTGAATCGTATACAATATCCAGTTATCCGATCAACGCAGCAGTTCTTATAGCGATTCCAGACCAAGCTGAAGAAAAATTTGACTGAGCAAATAACTACAGCCGCTCTGAGGCCGAAGTGTTTCTTTTGTGAGCTTGCAAGACACCCTAGGAGTAGATGTCCAGCCAAAGAGGCGAGATGCAACTTGTGCAATAAAATTGGACATTACACCAAAGATCTAAAAACAAATCTACATCAGCAACTGCCACTCTTGCAACTATATCTGCTGCATCACCTCAGAACTTATCAAGAACAGTCTTACTAGCTAAAGTAAATGGTAAACTAGTGAATGCTCTACTTGACACTGGTAGCTCACAGAGTTTCGGAGTCACTCGTTTATAAAGAAATACAAGTGGAAACGCTTACCATCTAACAGAATTATTTCAATGGCAAGCTAAATACTTCCAATCAGATTCGTTATTAGCATCATTATATGATCCTTCTACAAATCTAATTCTCATGCAGCTCTGTAGTTAATTTAATGTTTCAACGCATCTTTGAAGGTTAGAACATAAAACGATGTATTTTAATAAGGCAGACATACAAAATATTTAATTTATATAAACTTATATTCATTTTATGCCATTGATCAACTATAACTTTATTTCAGAAATATGACCTTGTTCAAGACTGGTTCGAGTCTAAGTTTAACTTTATCTGCTATAAGAGGATCATGTGATCAAACACTTATTCAATTGTGTTGATACTTATTAGGGCAGAACCTGATTTGGTACAAGGCTACATCTAAGGAGCATTTAAGGAGGAACAAACTCGCAGTCATTGGTTTGTGAGGTAAGGTAGGTAAAGGTCCCATCTCTTAAGAGACAACTCCTAATGGAGTATGGAGGCTGGAGACTAAGTCCCAGTTTCTGTTGTAGGCACCAGCTTAGTGATCCTGGTAAGTCTAAAGTCTGGTCGAGACCAGGACTTTATTCTTACAAGTTTTTATGACCACCCCCTTGGCAGGATGCAAGTCCACTAAAAGGATATCTCCACCCTAATCACACAGCTTAGAGACTACTCAATTAGCTGTTGAGTGCACAGGGAAATTTGTCCTAATGAAGAGTTTTCAACTCTTTGCTCATACCGGGAATTGAACCCAAAACCTGCGTGTGATGTGCTAACCATTACACTATCTCAGCAGACTTTTGTGAGACAAGCCCACTAATTCATCACTGCTCCAAGATATCTCTAAGGTGGAGGTGCGTGTGGCCCAATGGTTAACAGCATGGAGAATGGAATTGATGAACATAGTTCAAACGCTAGCTGAGACAGTTGGTGTTCACTTTACACTAATTCCCTTGGGGAAAGGCATGAATCCATCTCTTCTCTCCCCAGCTATAAGTAAATAGCAGGGCAGATTTGGCTCTCTAGCCATAGTTGGAAACCTGTCTAGGAGATGGACAATTCTGATTCAAAACCAGGGAGTGGAGCTCCCTTAACGGGGCTAGATGCCAGCTTTGACTTCAGAAGCTCCTGCAGCCAATGTATTGCTCCACTTTCCTTTGGACTAAATCAGTGAGGTCAAGAAGGGATTCTGTCTATTGGGCACCCTATGATCTCTATACACTTCGCCCATGTTTGTGCGAGGTCACTTCGATGTCTTTCCATTGTCTACCGAGAAGGAGGCTGTCTAGGATATCAATTCTGTTAATATCATTCATTAAACTATGGGAAAACTTAAAACTTTTGCTAATTTTATTAAAAAGAAAAGATTTTATTAATAAATGAATAAAACAGTTTGAAAATATAGAAAAAAATTTTATTTACAAAATTTCACATAACAGTCTAATTGGTCCAGAGATTTATTAAATGTCAGTGGTATAACAATTTTACAATAAATTACAAATCCATTTTTAGGGGTGGAAACAAATGTAAGTCGTAATATTCTGAAATATGACTTGAGAGAGAAACAAGTGATTTGAAATGAGGAAGAGATATTTCCCCAGTTAACTTAAAAATTAAGCAGAGACTGTTGAAATGAATGGATGAAATAAGGGTCATTAAAAGCCAGTTGTAAATATTTACACCATTTAAGTTAAAATAATAAAACCAGTGATGAATCATTTAAACGTTTCAGATTCAGTTGGAGACTCCTTATTAAATTCCATTTAAGTGAATAAAAAAAAAAAAAAAGGTTATATTTTAAAAATGAAACTTGACTAGATATCTTATATTACATCTCAAAACTAAAATAGATTTTTTATTTTTTTTGCTCCTCTTGCTTCACTCTCTTATATAAGCAATACAAATACTTTCCAATCATTTTTGGGGGTGCCCAAAGTAAGAATTTTCATTTTCATTATTAGGCTAGGAGTAGCATAAAAAGAAAGTTAAAAACCGAAATGATAACAAATTTTCAAGTCAATACACAAAAGTTTTTAAATGAAATATGATATGAATTTAATTCTTTACCTAACCTAATATTTTGCTGGGGAAATTATACACAAATTATTTAAAAATGTTCAAATGTGTTAGTTCACACCCTAATAGATAAAAAAAAAAAAAACCCAACCAAAAACAAAAAATCTAGATCAGTCAATGAAAAAGAGGAACCTCCCATGAAATAAAAGAGAAGAGGTTTTAAAAAAAAAATAAATAAATAAAAAGGTCAACATTTCACAAAGTATTTCTTAGATTTTTCTTTTTCTTGGAGGAAATAAATGATTTTAAAAAATTGATGATTAGTTTAAAAAGAAAATGTCCTGCAAAACTTGGTTCTCAAAAGTTAATTCTTGTTTGTGAGAGTAAGTAGCATTTATATTCTGCCTAGAAGATTTCTTCAGCCTCAATGGATTCGGAGGAATGTACTGCTCTGGATTCAGGTCATCTTCTGGGGGCTTCAGCTCAATTGAATCAATCAAGTCAATTAGAGACATTGAAGACTGCCTAAAATAAAAATAAATGTTAAACTTACTAAAAAGACTAAAAGAAGTACGAACATTAAAAATATAGGTTTTGTTTGGTGGGTTTGGTGGCAATATCAACCTTTTAGTAGGTCATATAATGCTGGAAATAGTTTTTGTTGGGATATTGTTAGTTGTACTGTTTAGTTTTGATTGGGGGGGGGTTGTATTTGGTATGTGTATTTGAGGAGAATAGGTGTAAATAATTTGGTGTATTTTCTTATTTCTTTCAGGAATTGAATTATTTTGTGTGGTTTAGTTTTGTTGAATAGATCTTTCAGGTTGTTTGCTTGGTAGTGTTTTGTTCGAATTGGATTTAAGTCTATACAGTTTAGTAATATATGTTTTACTGTGAATTGTTCTTCACATGCTGTACATATTGGTGGTTCTTCATTTTTCAGGCGAGAGTTGGGTATGGCCTATGCAGAGTCTGGTCAATACTACCTCTTCCACATGTAAAGGTCTGTCGAGAAAGTATCCATCCATTTTGAATATCTAAAAAACTTGTTGCGTGGCCTCAATGTAACTTCGCAACCAATCAGATGGGACCTTACTGCACATGCGTAAACAGACACTCTCCTGTATGGTTACTCAGTCGGCAGTGAGATACCATTGAATGAGCTTTCATACTGTGTAACCATCACATTCATAATGATCGAGCAAGCCATTCTCCATGTCTCGTGCAGCATCAAACATTGCATCACCCAGGTCTGTTAGCCCTCCACACAGTCCAGATTTGGCACCCAGTGACTTCTGGCTTTTCCCAAAGAGATTTCAGACCATGGGCAAGATTAAGAGAACACAAGGCAGCTGATGGCGATCCTGAAAGAGGACTTGGCAGACTGTTTTGAAAAGTGGAGGGGGGAAGCTGGGATAAGTGTGTGAGGTCCCAAGGGGGAGTATTTTGAAGGGGACTAAGGTGCTATTGCCATTGGTAAGTTATTTTTTTTGTTAGTATTAAATGGCTGTACATTTTCCTGAGAGAGCTCGTAGTAGTTCAGCTATAGTTACATTGATGCTTAAAATGGAAGTAATACCAGGCATGAGATGATGTTGTGGCAGTGACATCTTGTATCATTTTCAGTAGCCAAAATGTAAAATCCGTTTTTTTTTTGTTTTTTTAAAAACTTTAATCCCACAGCTACACAAAAACGTTAATTAAAGTATCGGATTTTTATTTTTGAAATTTTACAAGCATAATATTATATGAAATTTTTACTTTATTGAAAAGAGCAATTTGTGAAAATGGAGCATTATTTTTTGTACTGGTAAAGTGGATATTTTTAAGACAGTAAAGATATACTGAATTGATTTCTAAGTTGCAAATAGATATACATTTCTATCCAGAAGTGAAAAAAAACCTCCAATGAATCAGACATAAATTAGATAATATTTTAATTCAATCATAAGTTAGGTTATTTTATTCCTTATTTCCCTGTTGAGGAGTGTACATGGAATTGTATTACTGATACTATTGTTCGGACTGAGATCCTCATCTTGGTTGTCATTTTCACAACGTTTCGGCCGATGTACCCTCCGGCCTTCTTCAGGTGTCAAGTTTTGTCGGTAACTTACCGGAACTATTGAACTGAACCCTTTATTTGATCCACGGGGGTATACTGTCCTCATTCCACTATCCATGTCCTAGAAATTATTTCGTGGTTAATTTTTCAGTTGTGGTGCTCCTGCCTGGGATTGAACCCACAACCTACAGATGACTCAACAGTCAGACGCTTTTTAACCAACGCTTTAGTTATCTAGGCCACCGTCCCAACAAATGAGTCTAGTTTTTGGGGTTTATAAGCCTCATGTCTTGTGTTGTCTTTTTATTAGAGGTTCCCATATGGTGTTGATTTCTATACTCGGCTGGCTTAGAAGATTGTTATTGCCTAGCATATGGGCTGACTCTTTGAGTTTCCTTATTTTCCAATGTTCCTCTCTATCGATGATCCTTACTTCATCCCAAAGGGGTTGGTGACCACCCTCTTTTCTCCATATATGATCCGCTATGCCTGATTTGAATGTCTCCCCTTTGTTTACTGCTTTCCGGTGTTCTTCTATTCTAACCTTCAAGGGGCGTCCGGTCTCGCCTAAGTATTTATGGCCACAACTGCATGGAATGGAATATACGCAGTTCTTGGTCATATTCTCCTCCGAAGGTGGCTTGGTGCGGAAGAGATGGCTCCTTAGTGTGGACCTGCTTCTGAATACGGTCATCTCAGTCCGAACAATAGTATCAGTAATACTAACACCTCATCTCAGAAATACCGAACTCAGTTATGGAATTGTATGCTTGAATTTTAGAATACAAATGGATATCACTTGACTAAATTGCAAAAGTCTCCCTCTGTAGTTGGAGTGATTTTTCAGGTATCAAAATCGATGTAATTACGGCAAAAGTCATCCAAATACTTAAGGACTTACTTGGAAGAGAAACTGCAGTTGGATCGCACACTACAACAATCATCATCTACAGTTGGAAAGTCTTGTTCAACTTCATTGGAACTAAAAATAAAAACAATAAAGAAATTAAAATCTCAAATGAAAATTTCCATTGAGCAATCGACTAAATAGCATTTCAGAAAAATTAAATTCATTACAATCTCAATAAAAAAAGCCAGGATTGTATAAAATTAACTTTATTTTTTATATAAATACCCAAACTTAGAGTACAATTATTTCTGCAGTTTTAAAAAAAAAAAAATTTACAAAAAAAAAAAAAAAAAAAAAAAAAAAAAAAAAAAAGGCAATAGGTGTAAGAAACTAAAAATTATGAGCTATGGCAACAAAATCTAAATTTATTCCAATCTTTGATATAAGGCACTTAATATTCAATGAATCTTATTAGCATCCTCATTTTTGTTGTCTCTATCATGACATTTCAGCTAGTATACTCTCTGGCCTTCCTTAAGCATATGTTGTATCCCATAACCTTCCGAGAATTTTGAACAGAACCTTTTATTTTATCCGAGGGGGTCATGTCCTGCATCCTTCCCAGGGATTTGAACTTGCAACCTCTTTTTCGACAATTTGTCCTTGTTATGGCGTTGCACTGATCCTGCATTGTGAAGCTCAGGGAGTGAACTCATGACTCCCAGGAATGAGATGAACTCAGGAGCAGGAACCAGTACCTTTACCCATCAGGCTATTGTCCTGTAGGACACTTTGGCAATAGAATTTAAGAACTAAAACTTTGTGAGTCTTTACTTTTATGAGAGGCTTCTGTATGCGGTTTTATTTCTATGCCTGGCTTACTAATGAAATTGCTCAACCATATGTATCATAGATCTTTTTATTGTCCGAGAACAGGTTAACTCCCTTTAAAATCAAGTAACATTAGGAGTAGATAAAGTAGTATGTAATCCATAACAAAAATCACAGTCTCATATGCACTATTAGTCAGAGAAGGTTAAAGTAAAACTTATTTTCTTACTTGTGCAGGGATGGTGTTGGTGTTAAGGGGTCAGTTTTATTTGTTCTGAGGATTGGTTCAATCTTTGGTGGTTTGTCAAAACAATTTAAAGGTAAATTGTTTGTAATCAACAAAGCTCCTCCCAGTCCTTGGACAATGTTGGGTCTGGATTCTACCGGTGAATAAACTGTACCTCCTTCAAAGCTCTGATTGGGGAAACCTATAAATAAAAAAAGTTACGTAACATGAATGATCATTTTTTACTTTTTGTGTTGATAAATATAGCAAACAAAGAACACTTACCATTATTAATTTTGACTAGATTTCTTTCATCTTAATTTCAGAAAAGACCTTTTCGACAATACCAAACTGAATGACACATTGCAGTTCCTGAAGGAAGTCAGACAATACGCAGAAATCTGAAATCGTTTTATTGGAACAAAACGCTTGATTTGAAAAATGCAAAAAAGAAAAGAAAAAGAAATTGTTTGATCCGAAAATTACTCGTTTCGGCATCAAATGACCCATAAGGATTGATGTGCCGTTGAACAAAAACTTACTCTTAATTTCAGTTGCTTTTCATCACAACTGTCATTCTACAGCCATTAGTAAACAGTGCAGATCGGAAATAAAGAAGTTCAAGGTGAGACTCAACATCTAGAACTTATTCTTTATTTCTTATCCACGCTGTTTACTAATGGCCTTAGGATGACAGTCTGAGTAGTTGTGATAAAAAGCAACAGAAATTAAGATGAAAAAAAAAAATACTAGTCAAATTAATAAATGGTTGAATTTTTCATGTAATAAGAATTCAAGATAAAAGAACACTCACATAGTTCAGTGGTTAACAAGTTATCACAAGCCACTATTAAGGAGTTCTATCTTCACTGAGTGCTCCCCAAAAGCAAGCCTAGTCCAACAAATATTTATAGCAAACAAGATTGTCCTTTTGTTACCTTGTACAAAATCTACTGCATGATCATATCACCCATCCTCTGTAACTTTTACTGCCTTTGAATAAAAGTACAAATTACTACTGTAACTCAGTCACAAAATATACTATAGTTTAGTACAGTGGTTCCCCAGAGACCCAGGTCACCTTCCTCACTTTGCAATCCCAGGTTACCTCAATTCCTCCCCCATTTTGAATTGTCATTTAGTAATTTTTTACCATTATACAACCCTGGGCATGAGCTAAACTTTTTTTAATCAAATCTTTTGTAATTACTCTTTCATTCTAAAAATTAAAGATGAAATATGCGACAATGTTATACAACAGTGCATGAAGTGCAGAACACGTATTAGTATGGGATAGCTTTTCCCTGACAATGTTGTTCCATTCATCTGACTGCTTCCCACAGCTGGTCAGTGTTTGCAAATTTTCTCACAACCAGTTTGGCCTTAATATGCACCCATATGTTCTTTATGGTGTTAAGATCTTTTATATGATGCTTGGCTTATTTGTTTTTGCCTAGGAGTGTACTTTCCATTGTATGTTCTTCTGCTGGCTAAAATTTTTCCCCGTTTGGGAATCACTGGTTTAGTGTTAGCCAAACCCACAGGTTTGATCATACTATATTTAAATTGTTGAACTCTAATGCAGGACACCTCAAAAACTGCACATATCTGGCTATCATTCATGAGCAAAAATAATTTTCAGTCATTATGCATTGTGGAATTCATTTTTGATGGAAGTATATACATATCGTTAGAAAGAAATTTTTATCAGCTTTCTACTAGTGTATGTTACCAATTTGTATCTATTGGGCTTAAAAAGTCAC
>VCCN01002077.1:385042-395838 GCA_006491835.1 Architeuthis dux
TTCTATTGTATTATTATTAAATAAAAAATTACAAAATTCAGATCTTACTCATATCTTCACTACAATCAGAAATATTTATTGTGTTTGTTTAGCAATTGAGTTATGGAGTAGCAATACAGTCATTAGGCAGTGATAAGAAAAACTGAAACCTTGCCTATGTATACCATGTCTAAAGGCAGTTAGTGCTAAAATGCAATTGTGATTATTTACTTCTACGACCAGAATTTGTAATCATTAGAGTGAATGAAAGCTTTGACCTATTTGTTTAATAAATCCTATCTGCGATCCTGCGTTACATAAACAGCTATTCAGTAAATAATGTCTAGTTTTTGAGTCTGTTACCGTTACACAGCAAAAACAATTTCTGTTAAAATGCTTTAACTTGGAGAATAAAGCAATTTTCAGTTCAATCGGGCCACTGGTTTCCAAGTAATTAATTCAATTGAGTATAAATTGACAAAAAAAAAAAATCTGTCCAAGGGAGATAACTCCAGGTCTATTAATTGCTATTTACAGTTCTGAATAAGAAAATAAGTGGGGTAAGCAAATAATTATTATATAAATTGCATAAATAGAAAGTGACTTGACATTGAGTTGAGTTAAAGGCTGCCGAAGTTCATATAAATCTAAAATCACTACTGGTGGTATCACATATTTGATTTTCTTTGTGTGTTGAATTATTAAAAAAAATAATCTTTTTCTTTGTAATCTATACTCTGAAAATATTTCTCTGTCTTAAGAAGTACTAGTTTAATTTTTATATAAAACTTTGTTCAAAATCCTACAGGGATTTGATTTTGTGGGACATTTTAGCACAACTGGAAAAATCACCTTAAAAACCCCTAAAACGCTTCTTTGTTTGCTGTTACTCTAATCATAACTCTAAAATATCCACAACCTCAGTGAGATGCTATGCAAAGTAATCTGAATTTAAAGTCTGGTCTAAGACAAAGCTAACCCTAAACCAACCCAGGAGTGAGTTGTTAAATAGCAGCAGAAGATCACCTCACCCTTAACACTAAAGCAATCGATTTTCATTTTACTCAAGCCTCTCCCAACGCGCATGCGTGCACACCAATAATCCTAAACTTTCTCTCACTTATTTATTTTTGACATGCATCAAAAAGAAAGAAAAAAAGCCCTCGAAGATTAATTTTCTAAGCTTAGGACAGGGCGAGGCTAAATCCCGGGTCTGTGTGTGTGGTGTGGGGAGATGGGAAGATTGTGTAGCGCCAATCTTCCAAGTGGAGAGGGTTTGTGTCTCGCCTGAAAATAGGAAATACGCAACTACCTCGGCCACCACAACAAGCAAAGTTTTGATTCAATGCTTTGCCAATTTAATTAATTAGTTAAGTTTTTTTAAATCTTCCATTTAATGATATGAAAATTCTGAACGAATTCAGGGTGATTTTCGGGATTTTGTATATGCATAATATTGCTAATCACAAGAAGCGGCCTTTTTTAAGAGGACAAAATAAGCTCTCAGAAGTTATAATCACCTTTTACTCAAGTTGTCAACAATTTAACAGCTGTGTTTAAAATAAACAGGAAAAAAAGTAATAAATTTGATATGGGAGCATAAAATTGTCACTATTAACTGCTAAAGAGAATGATTCTTTTTAGCAATAGAGTGGTACTGGTAGGACTTTGGAATAGATTACATTACCGGAATAAGTGCTATCAACAGATGTAAATGATTTTAAGAAGAATTATGATGTTATATTTATTACACCACCGCAAAAGGTTTAAGGCCCTAGACATTATGTAAATATGATTGTTATGATGTGTGCTTGTAGATACAAATCGTATATATTTCTTTTCACACTAAAATAAAATGTTTTAGCATGTTTGCTCTGGTAGTGGTTTCAAAATTTTCTTTTGCTTAAGTTATTTTGTGGTTTACAGCCTAGTCAGACCGTTACTGAACCCCACGCTTGAACCAACTAAATAAAATGATGATTTTAAAAATAATCATTATCACAGTTACTACTAATATCTGAATGAGCGCCCAGATAAATGGTTCTGGTTTGAATACATACTTTTTTTTTATCTTTTGAATTAGTTTGTGCTGATTAACATTTTTTAGCCCCTTTTGTCATCCGTACTACTTTTTTTCCCTTTTATTTCACCGGTTCGTAAAGAGGAAGTATAAATAATGGCGGTTGCTTTAAAGTGAACTCCATGCACACGTTTGAGGAGGGAAGACAAAATTGGACATTGCAGCAATAATAATAATAAAAAAAGTCAGAGTTGCTGGTCTGGGCAGCCACTGCAGTTCATGATCCACATTTGATTGATTGATTAGTAGGAATGTAGCTGTGTTTGAAGCTAGAGAGAGAGAGAGAGGGAAGAAGTGTGTCCAGTGAGAAAAACGTGTCCTTATGAAAAGTAAAACATGTCTTCGCATGTCGAAGCAGAAAACAACGGATTATTATTATTATCATCATCATCATCATTCGTCCAAAGCTGCCACTACAACTAAATTCCTCACTCAATAATGTGATTCTCATTAACCGTGAACAACAGGTAACACGCATATACAATCCTTTCTTCCTTTTCTTTTGTTTTTTTTCTTCTCTTTATCTTTTTTGAAACCTTCCTCCATCCAACTGTTTCTATTCGTTCATTCGTTTTTCTTTCTTCTCTTCTTTTTATTCATTGTTTTCTTTCTTTTGCCGATGATGTTTTTTCTTGTCAGAGCTTGTAAAAAAAAAAAAGAAAAAAAATGAAAAAAAGAGAGAGTAAAATAAAAACAACAAATCTTTAAATTCACCACGATGAACACGACAGCTCTTTAAAAACTCGTCATCATTATGAATGCTTCTTCTTTTTTTTTACATACTCATCTCTAGGAGAAAAAAAAAGTAACTAAAAAGCCTTTTGGTCGATTGTTGCTATATACAAGGCTCGTTTTTTTTTCTTTACCAAAGAAAAATTGTAGTTTCTAAACCCCCCCAAAATAACAAAAACAAAAACACACTCCTCTAAGTTAGTTTACTTCTTTTAAATCGAAAGGACAAACTTTGAATTGTACAATTAAAAAAAGTAAATAGGAAGAACGGTCCTAAACTCTCCGTTGGTTTCAGTGGTTTGTTTAGAGAAAAACACTTCTAAGTTTAGATCGTATGTAATTAAAATATTTTTGTCTAGAGATTGTTTAAAGAAAGAATTATATCTTAATAATCATCAGATTTCACCTCAAATTTTTACATCGCTGTTTTTGCCAAGAAAAACTCAAGCAAGTTGTCACACTTTACTGCCTTCAGCTGACCTCCAAAAAGGTAAATTTTGGCTAAAAAGCGATAACTTTAAAAAGAAAAAGTACAATTAATTATCAATAACAATAATTGATAATTTACTTCGTTTATGTGAGGAAACTGAAAAAATCCCAAGTTGTTTATTTACACTATAAAAATATTTTCATACATCTATTGTAATTATTATTGTGAGTAAAAAAAAAAATCTCTATAACACAAAAAAATAGTGTTTCTGAAGATCTTAAAAGCTACTAAACTTAGAATTTATTGAGAGTCAAACCATCCTCAAAATTTTTAAAAAGAATTTGCACTTATTTAAAGAATTCAAATAATTTTTACTTTGTGTGCAAGTTGAAAAAAACATCCTAAAAATATGAAGCAAATTTGCACTTTGAGCATTTAAATAATTTTTAAAAATAAATCTGCAAATGTCCAGAATATTTTTATCGTCAGAATTGAAAAAAATCGAAAGAAACATATTTGTAGCTATTTCAATTTCACCAATTCATCGTCACTCGTCGTCGTCATCATCATTGTGATTTTTCTCAAGAAAAGCAAAACTTTCGTTTTCCCCATCATCAACTTTTTTTGTTTACTTTCCTTGGCTTTAATGGGATTACCTTTGGATTATTTCTATTCACCCCAAGGTTGGTATTTTATTTTTATTTCATTTTTTGTTTATTTATACTTAGTGTCCAGTGAAGATGAAAGTATAATTTCATTGAAATATTCTTTATCTTGCCTCATAATTATTAGCCGCTTTTGGCTATTTGACCAACTAGTGCCACCACAACATAAAGACACCCTTAGAGGACTAAAAATAAAAGGTTGGAAATTGCGACAGTTTCAATCCCTATTTGCAGAATGTTTTTGTTTATTTTTGAGAGAAGAAGGATGATCAGCGATGTGACCTTGTCGTTAGTCGTTCTGTAAAGATGTTGGCAAAAACTCACTTCTAGAGTGGTAAGGTCCAGGGTATTTATTCGTTACCCCACGATGGAAAATTCGACTCCGTGTTCGGTTTAATGTGGGGACCCACACACGTTTATGTGAGTGGCGATAAAAATTGTATTATTCCCTAGGCACTTGTCCTTTAGTACGTCTAAGGCATCAGGGATTGACCCTACCCCTTTGAGTGCAATAGGGAGGTGTCAGCCTGGGGGAATGTTCCCCTGGAGCTAGACGGTTGCTGTCCTTTAGCCACGAATGACCATAGTGGGAGATCAGATACTCCACCCTGATCCTAGTTTAGTTAAGTCTAAAGTTCTTAACTATTAAGAAAGAAGTAATTTAAAGTGATCCACTTTCTTTTCTAACATCTCAATATTGTTTGAACATTTTAAATTTAGTGATCGATTTTTTAAGCAGTGATCATTATAAATTGATAAAGAATTTATCGAGACATTTTTAAAAATTTGTCTTAATTAAATAAAACATACGTTCTTTAAAATCATAAAAAGCACACCAAAACTTAAGTACGAAAAAACTTTATTTTTTATTTTCTGAAGCATTTTAACCTGTATTTGTTGATATCTTGTCCTCTATTGAATGAACATGAATATTTTTTGTTTTTGTGATCTAAAAAAAAAATGTAATTCCTGAATAAATTGTTAAGAGCGTCTCGCCTCTCATTTGGATTTTATAAATATCGTTTTCTATGGTGGAATGCTTTCCTTTCTTTCTTTCTTTAACATTTTGAAAACACGCCACTAACTTTGCACAAAAGTTGTAATCTCGGGCGCTTGTCTTTTTCTGGGCCAGTGACTAGTGAGTGAACAAATAAAAAGTTAGCACCTACCACGTGGCTACTTTGGATTTTAGAACCACTATACTGACTGCCTGCGAGAAAAGAGACACTTTGTTTTGGCTAGAGATTAGCTCAACTGTTAGTCCCTTCACCACTGATGCAGTGGCACTGAGCTGAGCATTGTTGAAAAGTCTCCAATGTATTTTTACAATGGTACTAGGGGTTCACATTGAAAGCGTTAAAAAATGTTTTCTCTTTCTGCTTATTTAGTTGTATGAGAAATAAGCACAATTGCTTGAAAGTGTCTGTTATCTAATTTTGTTCTGTCTGATCCACATTTAACACTAAACAGGGTAATTAATAAGAGCATGATAACAAATGAAATTAAGAAAGACTAATTTGAATCTGTTTTGCTTTCCAAAGAGAAAAAAAAGAAGCCTTTTGTCAGTCGTAAGACCATGAAAAATGTAGAATCTATTCTTTTCCCATGTTTCAATACAGCAAATTTTACCTCAAAATTCAGCATCTTGAAATATCTAAAAGGAAAAACATTTTTCACTCGTTTATGTCTCTGATTTGGATGAAATTCTTTATAAAAATGATGACCTGGAAGTTTTAAAGTTTTTGGTTTATATACCTATACACACAGAAGTAATGATTAAATAGTGTTGTGAGTTCGATCCACACTGGATGTCCTACTGTAATGGCCTTGTGCCAGACTAAGGTCAGCTTAGTAATTTACAGAAATACTATTTATAGAATAGATAATGACATTTAAAAAAAATGTTTTAGCTGATATTCTTAGGATCTCATATTGTACAAATGTATCTTTAAAAAGTATTGACAGCATTAAATCCTTTTTCTGGTATGTTGATTTGTAAGCGGTGATGAAAGAGTAAAAAGTAAAGCGTCCGTCTCTTAAGAGACAACTCCCAATGGAGTATACACCCGGTGACGAAGACCCGGTTTCTGTTGCATGCGTCAGCTTAGTGATCCTTGCAAGTTTCAAGTCTGGTCGAGACCAGAACTTTATTCTTACAAGTTTTTATATCCACCCCCTTGGCAGGATGCAAGTCAACCGACAGAATACCTCCGCCCTAATCCCACAGCTTAGAGTGTGCTCAATTAGCTGCTGAGTGCACAGGGAAATTGGTCCTAATGAAGAGTTTTCCACATTCTTCACTCACTCTGTGAATCAAACCCATGACCTTCTGCATGTGAGGCAGATGTGCTAACCATTACACCATCTGAGCGGACTGATCAAAGAGTAGTGGGGTATGAAAGCTCCTGCCTAGTACAGGCCCAGGTCACCTTTGGGCAAAGTGTAGCACATGTCAGCTCTTCTCTTGTAAAGAAGAAATTGGGTAAACCCTTAACTTCCCTTAAGGCCAAAGTGGTTGATATCGACCCCAGGCGGTCCATAAATGCCTTGGGGTCAAACAGGGTCGATAAATGCTGAGAGGGATCTATTGAACGTTTGGGGTCCAAAGCTGGCATTCATATGAGGAATAAGAATACATAAAATACAACTTGCTGATACACATTTCTGATTTATATATAATTAGTTTTTGTTGTCTGTTTATTTTATATTCTATTTACTAAAACATACTTCCTGATACAACAGCCTTGTGAAGGGACAACAAGTTACTGCTTCAGCATTGAAAGCCGGGTGTGGTATGCAGTTTCCCTGATTAATGCATATGGAAACTGCACATCTGCTCGATTATTTATCTATTTATTTTTTTGTAAATGCCTGGGGGGCAGGGCCACCAAATTTGGTACTTTTGGCATTTGTTGGTCCGTTTGGTATCACACCAAAATATTTGGTACATTTTACATCTTTTAACAAATATTCTTGTTTACTTTGTATTTTAACATTGATTTCTTGCTGATCTCCTAATTTTTGTTTGTCAAAGTTCTACCATGATGTTGGCATGTCCCGATGAAGTAAGAGTAAATGACGGAGAAGTCTATCAGTGAGATTATATAGACTGGCATGAAGAAAATAAAGAACATTCAAAAATATTGTTTGAGAAGAAGAGTTTGAAAAACTTAATAAAGAATGGAGGGAATTATATTTGGACAATAGCCTTCCAATTGCAGAAGACGACCCAGAAAGATTTTGGTTCAAAATTTGCCAAGAAAGTGTTGGTGACGAGGATCAATTTCTTACATTGTATTTTTGAATGTTGAATCTCCTTTCGTTGCCCCACTCTTCAGTTGCAGTCGCTTTCCAAATGGAAATGATAAATGCCTTACTACTCACAAAAAGCTTCATAGAAAGGATAGACTGTACCAAATGAATCCCATCACAAGATCTCTGTAATAAGATGAATGTGATATACTGACTTATGATAATTATCGTATTGTTTGATATATAATTATATACTCTGGATTTGGTATGTTTGATAAATTTCTTTTGGCTGCCCTGCCTTGGGTTTGATGAGGAATCAAGGATTTGATGAAGGGGTCATTGGTCTAAAAAGTTTGGTGACCCCTGCCTTAAGGTCTCATTAATAGACGAAAAAGGCAAAAAAGGATGTCTTCTGTAAAGCTGTTTAACGCCTTGATTTTTTTTTGATTTTTTTATAAAACATTTTTCTTTTTTATATCAGAATTATACAATTTTTCTGCTTGTTTGTATGTATGACTGCCACACTTTCAGATTATTGTTCATGCTCTTCATATTTTTCATCCTTTCACTTCTCCCACCCCACTCAATCACCCTTGCAATGTAATGAACAAAGGTAACAGAAGCTCCTTATGCTTGAATGGGAGCAAAAGGACCCAAACTTTATTATAACTGTCATTCATCCATTCATTACTCCTCCCTCACAAATCTGAAGTCTAAAAATTAAGTTATAATAGTAGTAGACCACAAGAATAAAGAAAGATAATAGAAGTAATCAATAATAACAGATATATTAGTTTAATTTGCCTTTTCATGCTATTATACATTCCATAGGTAATAAATTACTTTAACAAAATGACATACTTTAATTGCAGAAATATATGTGAGATTAATGATGATATCTTAGTTGTCAACACTCAAGGAATTTCCAGGAGTCCAGCCTACCATTAATTCTGTGGTTTGTCTCCATGATAAATGAGAATGAAGCGTGGCATTTTGAACTGAAAGCAAGTTATGAAATGGAACTTATGAAAAATGTTTAGCATTACCTGATCATTATGTGGGAATTGAAGTACCATAAAACTGCATAAAAATAATTATACAAAAAATCTTCAAGGAAATGTCTACAACGGAGGCTGGCCAGATACACTGTGATATGTCAATTATGCAATTTAGTCTCATCTACTTTGACCTCAGGATAAATGCTGCTTTTTATCTAGTCACCCAGGTAGATTCCTTAGTGAAGCTCTCTGGTCAATCAATAGAACTTCCTTCTAATAAATTACCTTTAGTCGTTAAGTACATTGATGCATGAAACACAGCATGGAGTGATGCAGTGGAAATTACCAATACTTGGATAATACCCGATTGCAGAAAAGCCTTGTTTTAATGGCATTCTCATGGTTATATGGTGACCTTTTCTTTTTTTCCCCCCTTTTAACCAAGTGACAAAACATTGAAATTTATTTATTTAATTTCTTTTGCTTTGTGTTACTAAAAGCTGTTTTATTTTATACAGGCCACCCCCGTTATAGTGTGGTTCGCATAATAATGCAGGTGGATAGCGGACCCCAAAATAGCTAGATTTAGCTAAAAAAAAAAAAAAAAAATATATATATAGGAATACAGAAAAAATTTGAGGGGGGGGTTTGGCAATTCTAGAAACAGGAATTGAGAGCACCTTGTTTTGTGGTAATGGTTAATGCGCTTGTCTAGTAGACCATTACTACTGTGTAGTGAGTTCAATCCTCACCAGGAGCCCTACTCTTTTGGTCTTGTTCCAGACTAAGCAAAGCTTAATAAATACTTATAGAAACAGGAATTGGGAGTTTTATCTTCTTTGTCTAAGCAAGAACACCTCTTTATTGTTTTATAGGTAAACTAGCATAGTATGTACCTGTCAGAAATGACCAGATTATTTATGTATGGATTGGCCATTTCTGCCTAGGATCAGAGTATCTGTGCCCTCTGCCTAGGATCAGAGTATAGTGTCTGTGTGCTTAATGAAAAGTGTTACACACAAAAAATATGTGTGCCTGTATGATATATATATTCTCATCATGATAATTTCTCACCTGAAGATTCACTAATAAGTGTGAAACAAATTTGTCATGAGGACTCCATAAAATTATTATATATATATTTGAAACTTTGCACTTTTATGCTTTTATTGTGTTTAAAATTAACGCTGAAGAAAGTATTTTTCTTTTATAAAATCTATACAATCCAAAGCATCTACAACGTCATGTGATGCAAGTCAATTATTTTCCGATCACTGTTAATGTACTGTTAAGAGTTTTCCATGTTAATTTTACTATTATTTATTTATTATTTAAATTTAGATCCCTCTGTTATAAATTTAATTTTATTTGGGGGATCATCGACTGTTTTACCATGGACCTGTTTCGGGGAGTTTAAAAAACAGTACAGGTATTTTATCATGGCTTCCCCCAGCTGTGTTGATCGGACACAACTTATATATATTGTATATGGTTACACATTTCATTTTATATATTAGGATAAGAGATTTACTATTGAACTGTTCAGATGACAAGTTTCTATTTCTTTATAACACTTCTCTAATTTGTTAGATCTACACTTGCTGCTTCCATTTTCCATGTTGCTACCAACTACACTGATTTGTATTTACATTTGTGATTTATAATCAGTTGCAAACGCACACATGCACTCTTTTTATATAAGTTTGTTTCTTTATTCACATTCACGATTTAGGCCGCTCGTTTAGTAGTCGCTCACACCGACTCCGGGCAAATATAGGCTCTCACTAATAAGTGTCATTATAATTATCATATTCTGTCGATTGGATATACAATTATCCATCATTTGATTTCATACTGTCGACATAAGAGAGCCGCATTATATTCGTGCCTAAAATCAAAAACGTGAGAATGGAGAAGCCAACAAAGTGTAGGTTAAAGGACTCCTGTCTACCATCTGATCTTCGTTAGTTCAGTCTGTAGAACAGCACTGCGTATAGGTGGCTTCCAAGGTGGATGTGGGTTCGATCCCCGCACAAAGTTCGTATAATTGGAAATGAGTATATATATATATATATTTCCAATTATGCTTCAGTTTTTTGCATAACTTTGTTCCAATCGAAGTCTCATGAAACCGACTGTACAGGTTGTAATGAACCAATAAATATTCGTCTGCTATACATATATATATTAGTTAATACCCATGAAACTATTTTCTAAGAAAAAACAATAACAAATTTGTTTCAGTTGAAGAGTCCATAGTTTCAAATAGTTGGAAGGAGGTACTTTTATCAGCAAAACTTTTACCCCTGAGTGAGAGAGTAAAGTATTACGGACAGCAAACCAAGAAAATCACACTGTTCATTATATAAGTGCAGCATGAATTGGTAACAGACCATCTATAATGGGAGATCCGATGAGGATCAAACCAACTAACAACTGCCAGCAGGATTAGCTTGCTGATCTATACGGCGATTGTCCTAATCTGTTTTTATCCATAATGTCTACTTGTTAATCTTAGTGGAAAGAATTCAAGATTATATTTGGATTGAAATATTTTTCTTCTTTTACTAAAAGTTTTAGAAAAAAAAATACTAAATTCGTTTACTGGGAAAAGTGCATAGTTTGAAACGGTAGGAAGTATATTTTCAGCACCCCCCCCC
>VCCN01002077.1:421554-434527 GCA_006491835.1 Architeuthis dux
TTACATATAAAATGTAAACAAACAAACAATCGGATCACCCACAACCCACCATTTTTTAATACTGGGGGTTTCCCCAACATTGTAACTAAATTTAAAAAAGAATCTCAAGTGAAGAATTGAAAATCTTTTCCAATTGGAACCAAAAACATGGTTTTTGTTTATAGAACATAAACAAACAATTGGATCGTCCATAACTCACTATACCAAAGTCTTCATACCTCCCCCAACCTTCATACAAATTGAAATATCTTTAAAAATAAAGGAGTTATTCAATTTTAAAACACTGATGACGCCATTTTTTTTAATCAGTTGCAATTATAGTCTCCAGTGTTTGATAAAAAAATAGGGTGATTTTATTTTTTAATGATTATGATTATTATTGATAATAATATAGATATTTACTAAGCTTAGCTTACTTTGGCCTAAGGCTATTATAAGGCGGCCCTTATGAGGATTGAACTTGCTAAACAAGTTTGCTAACCATTGTTGTAAGTTAAGTACTACAGTTATTATTACTAGCAGCTTATGTAACCTGAGATATCATGAGTAGAAGCTATAAACAAATACATCAAAGCTTTCATTCTCTCTAATCATTATATAGGGGAAACTGGGGCACATTGGATCACGGGGAACAGTGAATCATTTCTTTACAAATGCGAATACACAACAGGATGGCAACTACTTCCTCATCTCGAGTCAACACATCTGCCATCTGATTTTGTTAAAGACTTGCCTGCTTGAGCATTGCTGTACAGTGTGTAAGCTAAAGGACCTAATTTTAAGTCAAAAGTAATATTCAGTTACATTTACTTTCACTATGGAGCCACACCTATTCAGAATTTTCTAATTGTGCTATATGAGGTGAAATTAATATTGTGTTAGAATTATTTCTTGTCCAAACTACAATCACTGTGCTTGCTCATTAGAGAGATGTCAGGTTATGTAGTATAACGCTGGTTGTACTTCTTCATGCCGAGAGAGAAAGAGATGATGATGACAATTTCTCTTTCCGGGTCTGTTGACGGGAGCTGAACTTTCTGTGGAGGGAAATTAATTTTGGAGAAAAGACGACAAAATTCATGTTCTTCAATTGGAAATGGTTTTATTTCCGTCGATATAAGAGTCTCTTCTGGGCCAGTTTGCAGATTACTTTGAGGTACAGAATTCTGTTTCATTTAGTTTTCAAGGGTTGTTCCTCCTTCCACCCATGCGGGTGAAAGAGCCAACTACTTTGCCTCTGACCTGCCGCATTCAAATCTAAAACTGCTAACTGCTTTTAACCTGCTCTCTCCTCCCTAACCCCTGTTGGGCAGGGGGCATCTTTGTGCGACCTGTCACTAACGCCTTCAGATCTCAACTCCCTCCTATTTTTCAATCTGGGCCCCTTTTAATGGCTACTGGTAATATGATCTGTCCAGTTTGTCACGTATGCAGTTTAACACAGCTCACACCTATTTTCAAATCTGGGCCCCTTTTAACGGCTACCAGTAATACGATCTAGGTTTTTGATGACGTACGCAAAACGCGCGAACTCAGGGTGCATTTCGTTACAGTTATCTTTCTCAATGGTATCTGTGGGGCATAGTGGATCACTCCTGGGACTTAGCCACTTCAATTCTTTTAATTAAAATTGATCCTGTCAATTCATTTTATATAGTTTACTTGGAAACTAGAAGAGCATTTTAATTTTACTTTTGTATAAATTTCTTTTCTTTTCTTAAATTGCTTTTGAGACTGTGATTTTGTGTTGAATGTTTCCGTTAGTGTGCCTAACGTTTGCCATGGAATATTTGAGAGATTTTTATGATCACTTTTTGTAACATAGTCTACAACTCAACAATCTTCATCAGCCTTTTAATGTCCGTTGTTTTACTACAGAAATGTACTGCTAATGATTTTACTACAGAAACGCATTGCTATAGAAATCAATTGAAAAGCAAGAAAATATTGGTGTTAACAGAATAGAGCTATTATGTGTATAATTATGTATGGTTTTAATCAGCTATTGTTATGATCGGGGAAGGGGGCAGTGAAGACGGTCAACCGTAAAAAAAAAATGTTTGCAGATCCCTCTGTTGAACTTACTGTTTTTATGTTCCCCAAAACCTAATTAATTTTTTCTGAATTTCTTACAGAGTGAGTGGCAACTCTTCATTTGACCACCATTCCATACCAAGCAACACTTTCCCTGGAGGGGCCACAACCAAACTAATTCAAAATGGCAACTTACAGGCAAACAAAGCGCTCTGCAGTACCATGCCAGGCGGTTCAGCCTCCAACAGTGAAGACCTCCAGCAACAGCCCATGTATTACCCACAGTACCATTATCTTTACCCAGCAGAGGAAAATAATACCTCTGATGGTCATACAGCAGCTAACTACGATGGCCACAACCATGCAATGTACCCAGGCATGTCTGGGAGTACCCACCCTGGGCATCATTATGGGGTTGTCCAGGGTGGGGTGCTGCATGAAACTGGACATAATAGAGCTGAAAATGACCAGTGGATGCCACCAGGGAATGGCACGGGGTATTACCAAGAGAACTTCAGACAAGATCACTTGCCAGCTGGTGGTGGAAGTGACTATTATTCTCAGATCCCAAATTCTATGACATATGACACGCAATCTTTTGTTCCAGGCCATATGCAATCTTATCAAAGTAATGGTGCAGGTAAGCAATATTCTTTTGTATCTAGAAGTGCAATGTTCATGTTTATTATATTTATTGAATTTTTTAGATATTTCTCATTCATTTTAATGGATTGGTCTTGTTTTGTTAACTTTATTATACTTGACATATTACATCATCTATTCTGTTAAATTTTGCTAATTTTTACAGATGCTGTGCTACTAATTTGTGGTACTATCGGTGATCATAATCTCTGTTATTCTCTGAAATTATATAACATGAACATATGCATTGGCCGTTAGTCCTCTTGGTAAGAAGAGGTTATCTGCTAGGAATACTTGTGAAAATGAAGAAAAAAAAAAAAGAATTCCTGTGTATGCATCTGTCCAAAAAGTATCCAGCAATTTAATATTTACACAAAAAATAGCCTACCTAGGGCAATGGTGCCTCAGTTCCCTTCAAAGTGCTCTCTTTGGGACCTCAAACACTTATCACAGCATCCAGGGCTTCTCAAACTTTTTACTTGCACCCCATGTAACCAAATTTAATTTCCATTCACACCCAAACAAATTAATTGAAATTGAAATGGTTCTTCGGACGGTTGAACTCCTTCTTGTTATTTGTGTTATAAACCTGATGTTTCGGCCGATCCATTATTCGGCTTTCTTCAGGTGTAAAATCCGAGTGTGATGGGTTAAACAGAAATTATACTTAAAGGTGGGTAGCCCTTATAGCGTATGGCCCTGGTGCTTGTGTCTTTGTTCTGTTCTGTGTTTACAACACAAATAACAAGGAGTTCAACCGTCCAAAGAACCATTTCAATATTAATGACCCTTCTCAAATCTATAGAAAATTAATTGAAATATTAAATTACAAAACATAACTAATTTACCAATGATTAATACAATTTACATGATAATTTTACTTTTTCATTATTTGTCTTTCTTTTTTAAATTCATATTTTTATTCTTATTATTAAATAATCTACTTTTTTTCTAAAAACATCTTGTAATCCATTATAAAAAGGGATATTTTAGAATTCAGTATTTTTATAATATAATTGTTTTTAAATGTTTTCTTTTGTGAAAATATAGTTATATGCGTTGTTAATGACGCTGAAAGGATCTGGATCTTTTCGGTCAGAGCCAGATCGTTCCGTTCATTTAAATGACTCTTATGTTTTGACTGGGTTGTATGTGAACGACACATCACTAGTGCCCATCACACCCAAAACTAGTAAATTCACACACTGTGGACCCTTAAGCTTTTATTCACCCTGCCAAAATTTGGGGGGGAATTTTGTTAGTCGAAGGGGGGAATAAGGCTATTAGGTAAAAATAAAAGTCCAGTCTAGAGATAGGGTTTTCTGCACTTCTATCTATCAAGTTGAAAGCTCAAAATAAGCTCCAAGTTGAGAATGATTTAAGATGTGCTCTCTCACTAATAAACCCGCAAATCAAAGTAGTAGCAAAAAACAAGAACAGAGATCACATTGATGTGTATATCAGTTACGTTAGCAGAATTCTTTTCTTTTTTTTTTAATAAATTGGAATTTCAAATGATGTATTCTAATTATTTTCGCTTGGTTTCTTTGAGTAACAAATACACAGCAGCAGCTGTACAATTATACAATTAAATTAATTCTTAGTATGAAGCTGTCTAATTGTACGTAAAATAAAGTTATTAATTTAAATTATTCTTTGTTGCAACTTAATAAATGGAAGGTGGGGAATACTAGTAATCTTATTGACAAAAGTGGAGAATGACTCGAAAAGGTTGGGAACCACTGCTCTATATGGACCACTTTGAGAAGCCATGCCGGCATCCGTTCCTGTTTTCAAAACAGTCTGCAAAATCCTCTTTCTGTATCCCCTATGATTGGTTGCCAAATAACATCCAAGCCATGATACTCGGTCTTGAGATATTCAAAATGGCTGTACACTTTCTGGACAGACCTCGTATTTGGGAGAATAGGTAATTCTTAACTTCATTGATTAAATAGAAGCAGGTCTGTCTGTATATTCTCATCCTAACTGTTCCTTTTCTTTTATTTTCTTTTCTTTTCTTAATTTTATCACAGATGTGAACTCGCATTCTCATCAACACAGATCTCCACCAAAGGAAAATTGTTCCGTCCCTACCTCAGTGGGAATGGAAATCTCCCACCCACAAACCAATGGTTATGCCCTACCTGAGTCTGAACATCCAGTAACGTCCAACTGGGACCAGCTAAATGGATACAAGGTCCAATATCGGAAACCCTCAGAGCCTGTTTTGAGTCCCCAAAAGAATGATCATCCACACAGCGTCTCCAGCAGTCGTGAATCAAGCCCCAAAAAATCTGAAAAGGATTTCATTCGAATGGGTATGTTGTTTTGTTTTTTTTTTGTTTGTTTTTTTTTTAAAGATTTTTTGGTCTCATATATCTTTTTGAGGGTATTATAGATTTCAGGTGTGGGTGGCCTAATGGTTAATGGCACAGAATGGAATTGGTGAACCAAGTTCAAACTCTGGTTGTGACAGTTTGCGTTCACCTTGCACTAATGCCCTTGGAAAAGGCATGCATCCACTTCTCGCCCTGCAGTTGGAGCCCTTTAGTCCTGTAAGGTAATCCATCTTGGGTCTCAGGCTAGCAACCCGGCTCTGTGAAAAACCACAATTGCGACAGAAACAATGATTGGGTCTCCATGGATCTCAAAATCATTGCCTGTCTATCTGGTTATAAATTTTACATTTACAAGTGAGTTAGGAACAAGTGATAGAGGAAATGACTAAGCACTAAAAGGTATTGTAAATGCTGATATGGATGTTTTTCTCTAGACAGTTAACCTGCTGGAAGGTAAACTCTGATTTAAAACTATACCTTTACCTGAACAAATTTAAGATTAAAGCAAGCAAATTAAAAAATATGTAAGTTAAAAAATACGCCCTGCAAATTTAAAAATAAGCTGAGCAAATTAAAAAATATAGGGTGCAAATTAAAAAGACAAGTGAATTTGATCTCTTAATGTTAGTAATCACATATAATATGCAGTTACTGCTACAGTTGCAGCAAATGTTAATTTTTAAGCAGTAACTGCATATTATATATAGTTACTAACGTTAATAGATTCAATTTGCTTGTCTTTTTAATTTGCTGGCTGTATTTTTTAATTTGCTCGTGAAAAGGTATAGAGCTATGAGCCCTTTTTGCTAGTGGTCAGTCTTCTCATTATAAAACTTGTGATACTTCTACAGAATAATGGTTTGACCTTTTTGAAAATTACCTTCAAATCCTGGCTTTTCACCTTCTCGGTGAATGTTTTGTAGGAATTACTAACCTGAATTTGTCTCATAAGGCGCTTTGTAGAATTTTAGACTGGCTGAGTTGGGCAGTCAAATGTTTCATTTTACTACCATGAATGATCCATGAAGGGGTCTGATATTCTATCTGTGACCATTTTCTCCAGCGATCATGAGGGTGTGGGTCAGGTGTACTACTAACAAATCAAAACGGATGGAATAAGAGAATCAATTTGTAAAATATTACAGTGACTAGATAAAATTGAAAGCATTTGATTATTTATTTGCTTATATATACGGAAGGCCTAAATGGCACCTTTGGCACTAATGAGAGATCAAAGCCCCTTTTTTAGGGGTAGCTTAATTCTATACCTTTGGCTACAATACACCATTTAGAGGTCACATACAGTTAAACGGAATCAGTCTTTTAGTATTTTTTTAGATAGCTACAGAGATTAGATCAGAGCATGACTGCAGACCCCATATTATTTTTTTAAAAAAATTTTCAAAGACTCATGTATGAAAAATCTGCTTTGCGTCCCATCAGTAACCACAGAAATATTGGTGGCCATAGCTCTTGCCGTTCTTGAGTTATGTTAATATGGACACGCATATTTGGTGAATTATAGTAAGATAGTAATTTTTTAGGTAAGTGCCAGACACAAACTAAGGGGCCAATTTAACATAGACTTACATTGTAAATTGAACCCCCCCCCCCACTAAAAAGTTATTTTTGGAGGGGGATTTTCAATTTCTTTTCCAATAACCACAGAAAATGTGGTGGCCGTAGCTCTGGCTGTTTTTGAATTATACGATGACAGACATTTGGTGAATTATAAAAAGATACGTGTATGAATAGGCAAAAAATGTCAAATTTTCATTATGTTCAGAGGATGATGTGAATAAACATTGAAATATTGACAAAACCACATCTGACTTTATAGATACCTTCTATAATTATGAGAAGAGTCATTATCATATCAAGAGTTGTTTGGACTATTGAACTCATTCTTTGTGTTGCTTTTATTGTTACCAAAACGTTTCAGCCAATCCATTCTGCAGCCTTTTTCGGGTGTACAGTTCAGAAAAAGACCCCTCTCTTTCCTTATGGATTGTACACCTGTAGAAGGCTATCGAATGGATTGACTGAAATCTGGTAACAACAAAAGCAATACAAAGAATGAGTTGAGTAGTCGAACAATTCTTGTAATCACCTCCTTACTTGTTTGTTAATTGAATATTGATTACCTACATAAATAAGTACACTCCTACCACTATTTTTTAGAAATTTAATTTTCTTCTAAACCAAACATAGCAGGATTTTGTTATTTCCAGTGGAACATTACACAATCAAAACGGATATTATCAGGTATTATTTATGACCAAACTCTACAGCATTGAAACTCTGTTGCCTAAAATATGAATATGTTGCCATCTAAAGATGAGTACAACACTACGAAAAAATATTTTTGGCAACAGTTTCAATGCTGTAGAGTTTGATCATAAATAATACCTGATAATATCCGTTTTGATTGTGTAATGTTCCAGTAGGAATAATAAAATCTTTCTATGTTTGGTTTAGAAGAAAATTAAATTTCTATTAAAAAGTGTTAGGGGAGTACTTATTTATGGGTGATACTGTACAAGCATTTTTTTTCAAAGTTACCTTCATACTTTATCTTAAAACCATTTGATTTTTGCTGTTTTATAACAAGCTGATATTTTATTCTAGGTGGTGGCTCTGAGCAAAAAGGATTAGCTCAGCTGCAGATCCTGTATAAAGCCCGTGGTCGTAAACTTGATGAATTAAATGAAGAATTAGCATCAATTAAACAGGAGGGTGCCAGAGACATTCGTCTTTTGCAGCACAAGGTTAGCTCGACTGATGGTGAGTGTGAGGTACTTACAAACAATCTGAAACAGTGCCAAGACTTGCTGCACGAAGCAAAGTCTGACAACACACAATTGCTGAGCCGTATGGAGACCTCTGAGGCCCTTATCCAGGCTCTGAGCGACAGCAAGGAGGAACTTGTTGCTAAGCTGGTCGCTGCCGAAGCTGCTGTTGAGTCACTAAACCATCAGTTGAAAGAGCTGAGCAAAAGTGAAACACTTGAAAGGGCTCGACAACAACACGACAGCGTGGTGGAGAGTCTGCAGCTGCTGCACCAAAAGGAAGTTGTGATGCTTAAAGAGGAAATTGATGCTCTGACGAAAGCTGTAAATAGCAGTAAAGAAGAAACAGCATTGCTGAAAAGACAACTGAATGATGCTCTCAAGAATGTGGACAATGCTCACATAAACAAGGCAGAAATTATCAACCGGTTGACACGTAGTCTGGAAGAAAGCCAACGACAAAACCAGTACCTTCTTCAGACTTCGCAATCATCTTTGTCCAACCAGCAGATATTAGAAGTACAGAATCGGCTCCAGCAGTCAGAATCTGCCAAGATTATTCTTGAAGAGAAGTGTGAAGGTCTTGGTGATCAAGTGAAGACACTAAGGCAGCAGCTGTCCATGTTTGAGACTGCTTCAAAGTTGGATGTCTTTGGCCAGGAAGAAAACGGACAATCTAGTTGCGACCCTGAGGATTCCTTCTTGGAACTTGGTATTAAGAAGAAATTGAATTTTGCAACTCCTGACACAACTGTCAGTGAGGACTCTGGTGTGGACTCACAGCTGAAGGGGCTGAAACATGAACTCCAGCGATGCTTGACTAACAACCGTGAGAAGCAGACATATATTGAGCAGTTGAGGGACTCACTTAAGGTCTATCAGAAAGAGGCGAGCAGCTGGCAGTCTGAATGTGCCAAATCTGAATCTGTTGTGCAAGATCTGAGGAACAAAATGGCTAAGTTTGAGCAGATGGATAATGGTTTGGGTGGTGGCAAAAACAGTATTGCTGTCCAGAAAGGTATTGAAACTTTGGCGGAAGAGGTTGCTCAACTGGAGAAAGACAAGGGGGTTTTTGCAGAAAACCTGCTACAATCAAGAGAAAAAAAAACCCAGTTAGAATTAAGGAACAAGGAATTAGAACAAAAGCTTAAGAAGGTCTCCGAAGAGCATGCGGCTGATAAAGCGGATGCACTAGAACAATGTAAAAAGACTTATGAAACATTTCAAGATGATGTGAAGGAGAGATTACAGCTAGATTTGCAATTAGAATCTGATTCCAGAAAAGCAGCACTCATTGCCGACTATGAAGAGAAGGTAACTAGATTGAAGACTGAGCTAGATGCCACCTTGCAGCGAGAAGATAACTTAAAAGAGATGTATGTTTGTGTGTGCCAGGAGAAGAGTCGGCTGGAGGATAACTTGATCCAGGATTACAAGAAGAAACTTGAGGTTGAAATTGGCAGGTTGAAGTTTGAGCATGAAAGAAACAAAAGAGACATTGCTGAGATGAAAGATATTGAAATTCAGTGTGAGTTTTCAAAAGATGAGCTCACAGAAGCAAACATCTGTGGTGAGGTTCGTGAACGTCTTCTGGTTCAGGCTCGAGAAGAAGTTGCGATGGAAAGAGCACAAGAAGTTGCTGCTCTAAGCCAACAAATAACGGAGTCATTTGAAGCAAGAAAGGCTCAGGAAATGCAGGAATACACAGAGAAAGTTCTAAGGGAAGTTGAGACAAAATCTAATGAAAATTTGGCTCAAAAGGAAGTTATTTCAGGGAGTTCAGTTTCAAATGAAGAGAATCAACTGCATCGGATGGAAAATAAAACGCTGCACGAAAGGATCAAAACTGAACTTCTTGCTCAGTTTGAAACAGAGAAGCAAGAAGAATGGAAGTTGCGAGAATCTGAATTGAGAAAGACTCACCTTGATGAAATAGAGCAGCTACGAGCAGAGCTCAGTCAAAGGATGTCTGAGGTTCAAGTAGCTGGTTTGGGAATGTCCCACTCACCACAGTCTCTTGAAGAGCGTCGGCTGGATGAGAAACAGCGTGTGAAGGCAGCCGTTGATGCAGCCAAGGTGGAATGGCAGTTGCTTCACAAAGCAAAGCTGGAGATGGAAGTGAAGAGGAAGCTGAACATAGAGAGAGAGCAATGGCAAAAGGCGAAGGCTTCATCTGCTGAGAAAGACTTGGAGAGACATTTATCAATTGAGAAGGTGAAGTGGCAGAAGTTGGCTGAAGAAGAGCAGAAGAAGTTGGTAGCTGCTGCTGTTGGCACTGCACGTGATGAATTGTGCAAGAGTCAGGAAGAGGAACGTGAGAAGATGTCCAAGACTCTGAAAGCGGAGAGAGCAGAGATAAAAAAACAGCAAAAGGTATGTATTTCTCTCTATATTATGTGTTTATTTTTCATAACTTTTTTAATAATACTTTTAAAAGAAAACATCCATTCACCCATTATATCCAATCTAGTAACTTTGAATGTTTTTGGAGGCTGGCTGATAAGGCCAATATGAGACAGGCATATCCTGCCACAGTGGCTGTGAGGGAAGGTTCAAGAAGTAGGATGAGGATGAATTTCTAGTGAATCTTGGATTTTACGACTCTTCCTCTCAACACTGGTTCTATGTTTTTTCTCAAAAAGGGAGTTATCCTGGAAGACTTTCGCCATGTTTTCCTGTCAGCAGTTTGAGCTGTCAACTGATAGTAGTTGATGCCACAAGTGGTGAATGTCTTTTTAAAGGAGTCCTTGTATCTCTTCCATGGTGCTTCTCTGTCTTGACTATGAGGGGTAACAGTTTTTTGCTGCTACTACCTGGGCAGGTATAGAAGATTAGTTTGCTTAAGTGCTCACTGACCAACACTCTTCTCCATCAACCATTGTGGTATGCTAGGGATGAGTGTTTTGTCAAGATATCTGGCAACAGGAAAACATTCAAGGAGAAGATTCTTCCCAAGGGCATTAGTGCTGAAATTCAAATTTGGTTTGCTAATTCTGGTTTCTGTGCTATTATTAATTAAAAGGAAAGCAACTAATTTAGATTTCCTCTAAATTAACAAATTTAAATTAATAGCATAAGGTCACATAGTGAGATCTATATTTAGAGCATTACATACCTCATGGATCTGCGGGTAGCATTGTAATTTGTGTCAGAAAAGTGTGTTTTTTAATTTTTTTTAGAAAGTGTTGGGAGCCCTACTCATATTAGGGACGTTAGTTGATGAGTACAAACAAAATATTAAAATAAAGATGCAGTTTCTGCATACACTCCTGGGCCAAAAAAAATGAAAAAGATCTTAACACCATAGAGAACATATGGGTGCATATTAAGGCCAAACTGTGAGAAAGTTCTGGAACACTGACCGCCTGTGAGAAGCAGTCAAAGATAAATGGAACATCATTGTTGCAGCACATTGTAACAACTACTGGACAGCTTGACCAAACGGTTCCATTTTCTGAAGAAAAACAAGGGAAAAGCTATCCTATACTAAAATGTATGCTGTGCACAACTGTATAACATTGTCAAATATTTCATCTATAATTGTTAGAATGAAAGAATAATTGAAAAAAGATTTGATTTTGCCTGAGAGTGTATATTAATAATATCTCTTTAATTTGTAGAAAAAAATTGATCTTAGTAATTCCATAAAACTCCTTCAAATTATGTCAATAAAAAAGAAATTGTCTATCATGAATTCCTGAAGTTTCTGACCCACTAACAAAATAAAATATGATTATTGATCCAAAATTAGGTTGTTATTTGCTTTCTGTTCTTGGGGATTAATGTTATCTGTGAATGTAGATTTTTGGAAGCTACTTCTTTATAAAAGCAACTTTTTACTAATGTTGTCATCTTCATTTGTTTATTTTTTGCAGGAACAGCTGCAACAACTGATTTGCCAGTTGCAGTCACAATATTGGATGTGCATTCAGGCTGTGCGGAATGATGTCACCAAGTACATGTCTGAGGGTAACTTTCGATTGTGTCATTTGGTGTGTGGAACGGGTATGCGACCTGCCCCTAATGCTGGTGTCCAATCGCCATTCCAGACAGCAGCTAAAAATAGATGGAAAGAGCAAACTATAAATCTCAGGTAGATATTTACATTACTTTTGAATATTTATATTTACATTATTTATAACTATTTACTAAGATTACTGTGTTTTTAATTTTTTGTTATATGTAAAAAGCTTGGATGTATAATGCGATCTCTACTTTACTATGCATGGAAGGTGTGAAATAATAAGTTTGCACATTGCATTGTTTTATTGTTGAGATAATTTTAGAAGCCTATGTAAAACCCTTGACTTTGATATCTTTTGGTATTTAAAAGGGTGCCAGCCAAGAAAAAGCATTTGTGGCTATATATCCGGTATGAGAAGTAAATTAACATTTGTTAGATATTTAGGTCACAGATGTGACCCCCACTAGTGTTTAAAGTCATAACAGGATATCGACCAAAACCAAAACTGCAGGTGTCAGAGACCGGATGACACACCAGGTGTTCAAAAGTCATAAACTGAACCCTGAGCTGCAGGTGGCGGGCTGAAAAACCAGTGTTGGCGTTCGAACCCCATAAAAGCCACACAGGCGCCCTCAGAAAGCAGAGAGACAGAGAGCACCTAGGCTTGGGAACACAAGACCAATTTCCCTGTTAAGAACAGTCTGTCAGCTCTCATTATCTCTCTCCCACTGCATGATGTATCTGATGCAATAAAAATATATCATCATATTTTTCTAAACAAAGTTTAAAGTGTTCCTTTTTCTCGAAGTCCAAGATGACTATACAATACATTGCAAGTCATTCTAGCTAAGCAAAAGCAGACATATGCTCATTGGTTGTTTATGAGAGGAGCCATTCTAGAGTGGGCACACTGTACATTGCTGTCATTTCGTTGATATAAGTAAACAAAATTGCCAAAATATTACACTCATGTATGATGTAAACCCTCTATTTTGGTTTTTGTGCACAAATATAGTAATTTAATCTGGCACAAAGCCACAGTAGTAGGGCTACACTAATCTAACCATTGTATTATGGTAGTTGCTCTTTTTCTTTCTTGTATAACATAACATTCAGTGACATGTACAGACTTTCAGAACAGCAGGGCCCCAGTTGAAAAAAGGGCACTCTTCTAACATTTAAAAAAATGAAATCCACAATTC
>VCCN01002077.1:561576-577164 GCA_006491835.1 Architeuthis dux
ATAGATACTGGGATGACTGGGGTTACCCAGACGGCAGTTAGATGCCATTAAGAGACCTTGTGTACAGTGTGACCGGCGCGTCGCATTTACAATGACAATGATAAAATCTGTAGCGAAACTCAACGCAGATGCGCTGCTTCTGTGCATTCTTAAGGCTTATACTTCGTCAAAGAGGATTTTACTTGCTCAAACCAAAATTGTTACTGTGCCTCAGAGGAAATAGACGTTTCCAATAAACCAGATAAAGGTTTTTTACTTTTTAAAATGGCAAATCGGATGGAAAGTGCTGTTCTCTGAAAGAAGATTTATTTTGAGCTGCGGACAAAAGCGTTTTAACGTCAGTGTGAATAGTACATAGGACTACGCAGCGGGCAATTATGTGTGCTAACGAGCGAGTTCCATTCACAAATGCTGTAAGAATAAGATGTTATTATCGAAAAGGTAGTTTTGTTGACTTGAATCGAACTGATACCTGTGGCCAAGACAGAGAAACGGGTCAATATTTTCTTTTGGCGCCTCGATATTGTACAAAGACGAATAAATATCCACATTCAGTAAATTCTATTTAAAGTTCTCCATTGCACAGAGCCAGTAATCTGCGTCATACACGGCTTGGGAGTCTATTCTTTCAAAAGTTAGGGAAAACGAAAGAACACACACGCACACATACATATATGGAGAGAGAAACGAGGAAAGGAGAAAGAGAGGAATTGTAGATGTTTTCACAAGTTTTTTCGTTTTTCTTTTCAATTTTCGTTCTAGTTTGCTTTTTGTTAATCAATTAATAATGAACTCATGTTTTTCAGTGTTACTTTCATCCTTTATTTAATCGATGCTGGATCAATAAGTCTCTTGTCTGAGACGTAGTTCTTAGCTGAATTTTGATTTTAAATTTTCACTCATCCACCGTCGTGAGAGGCAGATAACGGACAGGGTAGGGAACGTGACACCGAAATGTACGGCTAACGGGGGCTCTAGTGCAGCTTGACGGGCCTAGCAAGCCGGAAGAGAGAGAGAAATAAAAGAGAGAATAAAAACGTATGGACGATATAACGCGACCGCTGTCTCCACCCCACCATGACACCTCGAGTACATGTGGAAGATTTAAAAAAAAAAATTGAGATTACTTTTGCACTCTAGGATAACGAATATTAAATACACTGAACACATTCTTTTCTGCAAGTGCACAGGATAATGGTTAACGTGCTAATCTTGAAGACAATTACTACTTTGTCTTGAATTCGACGTTCATTGGATTCCCAACACTAGTGGCCTTGTGTCAGACTAGTCTATGATGAGCAATTGCCTATAAAGCACCTCTTCTTTATAGGCAATTGCTCATCATAGACTAGTATGACACAATGCCATTAGTATTGAGAATCCAATGATGTTCGAATTCAAGACAAAGTAGTAATTATCTTTAAGACTAGCCCGCTAGCCATTACTCTATGGAGAGGCACCCATGTATTCACTGAGTATAGTTTAGTCTGGCACAAGGTGAACGCTTTATATGTTATCAAAGAAGCATAGATATCATTGTTTCACATTTCATTTACCTCTGCAAAGGAAGTTGGAGAGGTATATGTATTACCCCATGTCTGTCCGTCTGTCTGTCTTCCCGTCTGTCTGTCTGCCTGTCTTTGCGTCTGTCTGTCCACACGATATCTCCAAAAGTTCTCAATGGATTTCAATGAGATTCAGTGGAAGGGTTGGCAATGGGCTACGAAAGAAGTGATTAAATGGGGTGGATACAATTACCTCCACTACATTGTAGCAATTTGTCCACACCACACATTATCTCCAAAGGTTCTCAATGAATTTCAATGCACTTTGTGAAAGGATGGGCAATGGACTACGGAAGAAGTGATTAAAACCTTGGGTGGATCCATGCATAATTACCTCCCGTGCGTCGTCGTAGTTATATATCCACACCACACAGTGAGTGACAATGGCGTTGGCAAAGGTATGCGCTCTCTGAGTGCTTTCTAGTTTTTAGTGAGTTAGTTCCTAAAATCTCTTTAATGTATTCTTGTGCCAGAGTTGACGTAGCATCTCATTAATGTATTCTTGTGCCAGAGTTGATATAAAATCTCATCAATGTATTCTTGTGCCAGAGTTGATATAAAATCTCAAAAAAGGGTTAATGATCTGAAGACTCTACACTCTAAAATAAAATCCACGTCTCGAAACATTGGAATATCTTTAACAAGAAGGCAGGGTGGTTAATGATCTCTAGTGGATATGCAACTTGGAGTGATACAGTTTGGTTTGTATCAGTGTGAATGAATAAGCACTTTGTATATAAGCCCATCAGGCAACATTTACGACGCATATTGTAAATTGATCTACGATATCTTTTTTTCTGCCACGTCCATTAAAGATGGCGTGAGACAAACTAGATGAACAGATAAAGTACTATGTCTTGGAGCGGATATGTACAGAAATATTCATTTAAAATAAACCTACTGCTTCTGGCATTTACTAATGCTGCTATTGTTCGACAGAAGGTAAAGATAAACACAAAATTGTTAATTCATGTATATCAACTCATCTGTTTAAGATATTAATTCCTTAACTGTTTCTCTAGTACAGCTATATAATTAAAGAATATAACTGGTCAAGGTTCCCATGTATAAGCGGCCATCCTGACTTTTGGATTTTCTACAGATTGCGTCTCTTCAAAATCAGGTACAGCTTTGTCCAGATGTAGTATTTCGCCAATGCCCATTGCAATCATTCTTGGTACAGAATAGTCTGTCTCTTAACTCCTTTTGTTTGGCGTATTTCAACCTGTGGCATGGATGAGGATTGCCTGGATATTTTGGAAGAAATTCTGTGCAGGCTCTACACTCATCCGTAGATAAGGTTTTACAGGATTGAGGAGTAATAATTACATAAACAGATTGGTAGCACACTGTAAAGTCACTCTAAAGTTTCTTTTCTTAAGACTTGAATCTGATTCTTCCTTTGAGAAATCAGACATTTCATAATCACCCAAATCATCTTATTATTATATAATAATGACAATTCACACGTTTAATCAAAGTACAGTGCACCACAAAACTTTAAAATTCAGATGAAAATTTCCAATTCAAAGGCGAAGAATTTCCAATTAATTCATTTTTCTATTCTTTTAAATGGATCATACGTGCACATGGCCTAATCACATAGTTACCTTAACAAAACTGTTTTGAAAAAAAAGGTTAAAATGAACTATTTAGATTAGATTTAACTATTTAGATTGGAGATATCAATCGGTTAATTACAAAGTTTCACTAAACTTTAAACTCATAGCCTATTTCATTGCTGTGTTGGGAATTTTCGATTTTTTGTAGAAAAAATGTATTGTTAATACTTTTTTGCATCAGCATTACTGTTATTTACTTGAGAAATCCGATCTGGTATGCTTTGAACCAAACGATGGAGGAATTCAGCAGATTCTTCATTTCAAGCTGTTAAGATGGCAGTTTTGAGTTCCTGCACCGGATTAAATTGCCTCCCACCTTCAGAAACATTCCTTGACAACCATCCTCATACGTTTTTAATGATGTTGAACTCAGGGCTGTTGGCTGGCCAGACCAAAACGTTTAACTCTTGCTCTTGAAGAAATCGTTGCATGACTCTTACAGCATTATCCTGCTGAAACATGAACTGTTGGCCGACGATCCGAACACCTTCAGCTACTACATTCGCCTTTCTTAGTATATCCACGTATCCTGCCATGTTTATCCGCCTGTCAACGAAATGGAGAGCCATCCTCCCACCATATCCTAAAGAACTCCAAACCATGAACCCACCATCTCCACTTGCATGATTTGAAAAGGTTTCCTTTGGTAATCGTGTGTCAGGAAAGTAATACTGGAGGCCATCTTTAAGTTTAAATTTCTTCTTGTTTATGAAGACAACCTTCCGCCTTTCTTCATCCCACATCCACGTCTAATGAAGCCTGAAAATTCCAGTCTGCATTGCTTGTGGATCATTTTCAGAGCTGTGACTGAATTCTGATTTATGAATTTGAACCCCTGTTCCCGTCTTCAGACGAGCCATAGACTGATTGAGAATTTGCTGCAGCTCTGATAACTGTTGTACCATGATGCATTCGTGTGGTGCACCGATGCACACAAAACATGCAAGTTGCGAAACACACAAGAAAAACATAAATCTTTCTTTTAATAAGGTTATTACCTTTTTAATCATTCGAAAAGCCAACAAGCGTTCGAAGTTGTTTCTGTATGCCAGAGATACATAGAGAGAGAGCGAGAGAGGTAAGATTGCGAAAACTATCCCGCTTCCAAAGACTCTGAGAGCTCCAGGAGTGGGTGCCCCTAAATAGGGTGTCCAGTCCCGGACAACTGAACTGTTTCTCGCCGCTGCTACGAAAGGGCTGATTTTTCCTTAAGAACTAATATTTCTTTGTTCGCTGCTCGGCCAATCAGAACAGAGACGGGATGTTTTCAAACCAAGCCATTATCTGTTTGGCCAAGTAGGTCAAAACCTTTCCTCTTCCTCTCTGGACATCACTTCTGTGGCCGGCCAATTACTATCGTAAACTAAGTGAACCATTTCCCAATAACATTCATCATACCTACATCACTTGGTATCCTCTTTCTGTCACTTAGTTGGTCGCATCCCTCCTTTTCCACTAGCTGTAAACGAAATAAGCCATTTCTATTTCAGAATCCTAAACTCGTTTAAACTTAAAATTCATACCTACAACTAACTTAATAACTGGCCTATCTATTATGTAACACAGTCCTCTCATCACCATTGGACATACTCTTGGTTCTAATACCTCTGTTCTTGGTTTCATAACTTTCTGGATCACACAAAAATGTTTTCACAACTATCCTACTACAATTAATTCGCTCAGCTATTGCACGTTGTGATACCCCCTGATATCGACGTTAAAAATTGTCATTGAGTTTTAAATTTTGTTGCAATCAAAATTTTCAATGATTAAGATTGTAAATGACCAACCTAGAAAATCACAAACAGTAATGAATTTATTCCAAATAATGAAATTATTCAAAATTTTCATTTCAGTTTAAAATGTTGTGGTGCACTGTGTATGGACAGACCTTTTCGATTTTATACAGCGTTTCATCTATTCGGGTCCAGATACCCCCCCCCAACCAATTCTCTTAGATCTACAGAATACATTAGGGTATGAGTTGCAAATCAGGTGTAATTTTTGTTTCTATATAATTTGCTGAACCCCTTAAGAGGGTTAGTGTAACTCTAGGATTCACTGAAATCCAGAATCCAGTCACGTCCTTTAATCTTGGACCTTGCATTTCCCGGTAAAATATTCACACACTGAATTATCCTTTGGGGCCAGGAATAAATAATACGTTATTCTGAACTGTTGATCTTTATTTTAAGCTTCCGAATTAGTCGATATTTTGCTGCTTGCTGCTGTTATTATTTCCTTACTTTTGGCAGTAAAAATATGGCTGTGCAAATTGCAGTTATCAGTGCCATCTTCATCATGGCGGCCTATAATATTGTACTCGAGACAGAAACATATTAAGCTGACAAGATTATAAGGTCAATATATCATTTATGAAGGGTCTGTATCTTTCTTTTTAAATGGGGGATGCGGGGGTTGAGTTTTTGCTCGAAATATTACGTCTGATATCATTACACTAGAAATATGATACGTAAACACACGAGAAGTATTTCCAACTTGTTAGGAGGAATGGGACTTCGTGTTGATGGAATACAAAAGAATGGGAAAAGAAAAACACAAAGAAGTTTGCAAGAAAAATAGGATGGTAACTAAAAACAATCTGAAGGACTGTGAATGAAATAAAGCAAAATAAAAATTGAAAATGACAAACAAAGAAGATATCCAGTAACATTAGTAATATTAATATTTAATAGCCTAACATCAGGCTTGGGAGATTGTGTTACGCCAGTCTTTCAAGTGGCGAATAAAAACGCCAGACATAAAAGTCGAACCTAAAGTTCAAAAAATGAATTCTGGTTCGGATATTTGACGAGTAAGTAAATGATAAAAGACTAGCATTCCAAGGGAAATTATGAATCACCGCCACCCATATATGCTGTGTTGGGGGTGATCAATTAAAAAGTTGGGCCGTGATCACTAAAAAATGTCTGAATTTTCAAAGAACTGGCAGACAAAAACTAGTGACCAATTTAGCATAAGCTTTCATTGAAAATTGAACCCCACACTAAAACCCTATTTTGGTGGGGAAATTTCAAGTTTCAACTATGAACGGTTAGTCCGGCTACATAGATAGATAAAATTGACCTCCCCTCTAAAACCCTACTTGGCGGGGGATTTTCAAAAAGCATTTTTCTGTACTCATCCAGGGGAGTGTGTGTTCACGTTTGTGCGAAGTCCGGATAGATAGCTAGCTAGATAGATAGATATGAATGTGTGAACACATGAATAACCTAAACCTTTGGTAGCGGTGATTAAAGGAAAGGAAGACGAAAAAAGACGAAAGAGAAGAGATTAAAAAAGAAGTGAATGAAGGAGAAATGGTTGGAGACGAATAAAGTTGAAGAGAAAGAAAAGGGAAAAAGAAGAAGAGATTGAAAAAGAAGAAACAGAAAAGTCTGAAGGAGGCAAAGAAAAAAAGAAGAAACAAAAAGAAAAGGAAGATGAGAGAGAAGAAGATGACGAGAAAGAAGAAGGAAGTTGAAGATAAATTGGAAGAGGCTGAAGAGTAAGATAAGGAAAAAAGAAGAAAAAGAAAAAGGTTATAGATAAAAACAAAAAAAGAAAGAGTGGAGTAATAAACCAAGGAGAAGAAGAAGCAGAAGAAGAAAGAAAGGTTTTGCAAAAGAAGAAAAAGAAGCAAGAGAAGAGGGTAAAGAAGAGTAAGAAGAAGAAGAAAGGGAAGAGGTTGAAAAAAGATGAAGAAGAAGAGAAAATTAGAAGTTGAAGTATAAGATGAGAAAAAAGGGAGACAAAAAAGATAAAAAAGGGAGACAAAAAGAGAAAAAAGGGAGACAAAAAGAGAAAAAAAGGAGACAAAAAGAGAAAAAGGGAGACAAAAAGAGAAAAAAGGGAGACAAAAAGGGAGACAAAAAAGAGAAAAAAGGGAGACAAAAAAGAGAAAAAAGGGAGACAAAAAGAGAAAAAAGGGAGACAAAAAGAGAAAAAGGGAGACAAAAAGAAAAAGATTTGAGGAAAAAACTTAGAAGAAGAGAAAATTTGGAAGAAAGAGAAAAATTAGAAAATGCTGAAGAGAAAGAAGAGGAAAGGAAGAGGGAAAAGAAAGGTAAAAGGTTGAAGACGAATAGAAAGAAAAAAGAGAAAGATAAGAGGTTGGAGGAGAAGAAAGAAAATAAGTTGTAGGAGAAGGAGAAGAAGAAGAAGAAGAAGAAGAAGAAGAAGAAGAAGAAGAAGAAGAAGAGTTAGCAGTAAAAAATAGAAGGACATAAGAACTAGAGTGAAGAGAAAGAAAAATGAAGCAAAAACTACCGGTATAGAAATAAAATAAAAAAATGCAAGTGTGATTTGGTTAAATGAAAGGCAAAACGGAAGTGGAAAAAACGGAAGAGGATAAAAACGGAAGTGGAAAAAAACGGAAGTGAAGGCGGACATAAAAAATGTCAGAACGCTGCGAAAAGAGATGAACAAACTTGTGGTAAATAAAATTCTTCATTTTTAACACTACTTTTTAAAAAAACTTTTTTGAGTAGTTGTTCGCAAGCAAGTCTCGCAGACCATTACGGCTGTTGTGTGTTCGAGTCGGTTCCTAACAATGTGGCCTTGTGCCAGACAAAGCTGAGCTATGTAAATAAAGATATAAGGTGAGAAAATTGGCAAACATGCGCGCTTATTCGTACACACACATGAAAACAAATACACACACATGAAAACAAATACACACACACACGCGCACACACAAAGAATAGTTTTTTTTCTCAAAACGTTTATATTGGTTTGACCAAAAAGTTCATACTGTGTTTGTCATTACATGGCATTAGGAGCGATTAGTTTGAACTAACTTCATTCAAAAAGATCGTTTTTATTGTATTGTTACAGCTGTCATATCAGCGTGCATTTAAAAGAAATGTTTTCAACGTATTTTTGTTCATTTTTGTTTATTAATTCTAACATTGAATATGGAAGGGAATAAGCAGCATTTTCGGCATATACTTTTTATTTGGACATAGGTAAAATGCAAATCAAACGCAAAAAATAAAGAAGATTTGTGCAGTTCATAGAGAAGGTACTATGGATGATAAACGTGTCAAAGGTGGTCTGCGGAGGTTCGCTGTGGAGATTTCTTGCTGAACGATGCTTCTTTTGAGGTTGAAAGCAATCATATCAAGACTTGAGAATAACCAACGTTATACGATGCAAAAGATATCCAGCATATAGAAAATATCCAAATCAGGCGTTGAAAATCATTTTCCCCAGCTTGGTTATGTTAGTCAGCTTAATGTGTGACTTCCACATAAGCAAAAACAATATACCGGATTGTATTTTCACGCGCGATTCGCTACTTAAACGTACAAGTGATGAAAAATAGATACTCTACCACAACGTGGGACACAAGAGATCGAGGGGCAAGCGAAATGAACCACCACTAACCGTACCAAAGACCGATCTTTATCCATGCTGTTTATTTTGTGGGATTGGAAGTAAGTCCTTTACAATGAGTTCCTAGGGAAGCAAACGATTGATTGAAACAAGTACTGCTCCCAATTGGATCAATTAAGGCAGCAATTAAAAAGGAATTAATAAAGAGAAAGAGCGTAATATCCTATCAAGATAACGCTAGACCGCATGTTTCTTTGGTGACAAAAGATTCTTACAGCTCAACTGGGACGTTTTCACATATCAGCCATATTCACATGATATTATCACTTCGGATTACCATTTATTCCGGTCTTTACAGAATTCTCTGAATGAAAAAAAAATGCCAGTTTCCTTGGAAGACTGCAAAAGATACGTAAAGCAGTTGTTGAGAAAGATAAAAGTTTCTGGGAGGATGGAATTAAGAAATTCCCTAAAAGATCAACGATTAATACACTTTAGCGTAAGATGTACCTGGGCATAAAGAGGGGGGATTGGTTTTCTATTTGTATATAGTGGCAAACTGAATCCCCCTCCATGATTAATACATCCATATATATTGCTTCAAGTAACAAGTTTGTGGACCAGATACACATTTCATATTTTGTATACTAAACCCCAAATTATGTCTGGATTTTTATTCTTTATGGAAAGAAAAACTATTTTCGCCTTCTTAAAATTAACCCCACCCAAATTTCTTCAACAAGTTCTTATTCCCAACGCAATAACTCATTTCCGCTAAACACTGCATTATGTACTAACAGTTCCGCTCAATTCAGAACGGTGGAGTTAAGTGATTTGCATCAATTTAAATTCTAGCACCTATAATACATCTTTAAAAGAATACATATAAATACATTATACATTAACATATTTTAGCCTACTTAAAGCAGGATTCAGACTGCTTTTAGTGTCTCTGTACGCCATGGTTTGTGGCTTTGCAATGGTCAAAACATGTCACATTCTGTTTTTTTATTATGTCTGTCGAGAGAAAAAAATTAATCTCTGTAATCAGAAATATAGTGAAAATACATTTGCTACCTGTAAAATGTGTTACCTGTAAAATCACTTCAATTGTAAAGTGAGTGTTCCTTACCCATAAGTGATGAAAGCCCACGTAAATTTACTTGCTTCTCTAAGACATTTAATATGGATGACCAAAAAAGAGAAATCCTGCTATTATCCATAATGTATAAGTATATTTCCATTATTAAAAAAAACCGTCATATGACGGGTAATATTCTAATTTTTTAATAATAAATTAATACGTAAAAGCCAGATCTGCTGAAATTCCTAATTCAGTTGAAAATCCTGACCATTATCAATGTGTCAAACAGTTTATGATCAACGGATCTTGTGGTACCCTCAATCCTAATTCTGTGTGCATGAAGAACGGAAAATGTACAACAGACTATCCGAAACAATTTCACGAAGAAACTTAGTGTAAATGGGTTCCCAGCTTATCGTCGGAAATGTTATGGTTCTAGAGTATGAGTCGTTATGTTTGACCCCCTAATGCAGTGTGACGTTTATCTGGTAGATAGAGTGCACGGATAATCTCGCACTGTATACAGGCTTCCTGTACACTTACCATAAGAACAACGTGTGTATTTCTAAGCAGATATGGCTGGATTAGGCACCCGATAGAATTCAGGCACGCGATACACTTCTAATTGCAGAGTTCAACAGGGCCGTCGAAACGAAATTCATATTGGTTGCGAGCAAAGCGGAAAAACCTTTGTTTTAGACCACCCCCTTTAGATTGCTGGGAAAAAAAGTGCACTATTTAATTGATGGATCATTGATGATATTTAAATATCTAATTGATGAAGTTAATTATGAACAAAAGGCTGCTATCGGAATTTTTGAAAATAGAGCTTCAAAATCTGTCAGAAATCAATGTATTTTTCAAGTCATCCGCAGACTCAGGATAGATCTATTATACACCTATGAACTAGCAAAAAATAATTGATGGGTATAATTGGTTAATTTACTCTTTCTGTAATCTTAAAGCTAGCTTTTTGTAGTATTAGCACATATTAGAAAATTATTGGCGGTGGGGGTGGGGGGGTTCAGCCCCCGACGGCCCTGTTCAAATTTGACAATGAAGATCCCAACGCTCGCCAATTTCTGTATCCTGACATTACTATCCATTATTCCTTCCGTGAAAACGAAAGAAGTGGACAGTTCGGCAAAGAGGATCTCATAAAGTCGTTAATAGAATGTACACAGAGAAGTTTTATTTGCGGCTTCTACTCCTTCACTTTGCTAAAAGAATTGATTATTTAGAAACTGTTAATGGAATTCTTGCACACACATTCAAAGATGCTTGCACAATGCGTCATCTATTAAGCAATGATGCTGAATACGAGAATGCACTAAGAGAGGCATCTGTGTTTCAAATGCTCCAACAGCTGCTTACAATGTTGGCATCAATATGCGCTTATTGTTAGCCAACCGATGCACTTCAGCTCTGGGAAACTTAAAAACAGGCAATGATCGAAAATTACCAGGAAGAGTATCACGAGAGATTGGAAAATGAAGCCTTGCTTGTAAATAATAATATTCTCGTTGAAAATGGAAACAATTGTTCAAGAGTTGGTTTACCTCAACCACTTGGAAATGTAAACGTAACTAACGTGCAAGTTCATCAACTAACCAACGCTCCGACAGAAATAGTGACTGTAAATATAAACGCTGTCATGCGAGTCAGCACCGGCGATACCTCGCAACCAATGTGTGTCTATGTTGACGCTCCTGGTGGCTCAGGTAAAACATTCACTTTCAATCTCCTTTGCGACTATGTAAGAGAAATGCACCATGCAGTTTCTTGTGCAGCCTGGACTGGAATTGCTGCCACTCTGCTTTCAGGGAGCAAAACCGTCAGTTGTTTATTTAAACTGCCAGTACTAATAATTGAAACGAGTGTTTGCAATACATCCCCTACTTCAGATTACGCGACTTTCATCAGGAATCAAATTCTTTTCATTATCGATGAAGCGTTAATGGTTTCAGTACATGCTCTCAGTGCCATTGATAGATATCTGAGGGATTTTACCGGTGTTGACACTGCATTTGGAGGGAAGGTGATTTTACTTGTTTGAGATTATGTCAAGTGTTACCAGTAGTACCACGATGTACCAAAACTGCAATAATTGAATCTTGTATAAAAAAATTATGTTCTCTGGCCTATATTCAAACAATATAGACTTGTTCAAAATATGCTCGCAAGGGAAGACCAGCAAGAATTTGTTGCATTTTTGCTTGAGCTTGGGGATGGTATACTCGTAGCAAAAGGCCACACTTCGAATTCTGAATTAATTGAGGCTCCAAATCAGACTATAGTTGAAAATTCTACTGTGGATGAGGTGTTCTCCAATGCAACACTGGATGATTATGCGTCATGAATAATACAAACATTAAAAAAAACGACTCATTAATAATTAATGAAGACCTACTTGAGAGATTTCCAGGAGAAAAAGTTACATATCTAAGTGCTGATATAATTAAAGAAAGATGTGACGAAGGCATGGCAAATTATTCTCCTGAATTTCTGAATTCGCTTACTCCATCTGGAATGACACCTTATAAATTAAATTTAAAGCGTGGCGCATTAGTTATGCTGTTACGAAACATATCGCTTCAGCATGGATTAGCAACGGAACAAGAATGAACATTACCAACCTATAAGATACCTGTATAGAAGTAGAGTTGATTAATAATGCAGGATCAGGATCAAAGACAACTCCACGGCTCAAACTCTGCCCAAGTGATGCCAATTTACTGTTCATTTTAGAAAGAGATCAGTTTCCACTACGGTTATCATTTTCAATAACCAAAAACAAGTCTCAAAGACAAACATTCAAGAGAGTTGGATTATTTCTTCGTGAACCAGTATTATTTGATGGACAATTATATGTATCTCTTTCTAGAGCGCGTTCACTCCTTGATGTAAAGATGAAATTAATAGATAACGACTCTCAAGGTAGAAGAGGTGACAAGTGTATTATACAGAATATATCCTCTCCTAATACTCCGTGGAATTAAAACCTTTGATCCCGATCGTGTTTTATTAATTCCACGGCCCAAACTTTGCCCAAATGATGCCAATTTACAGTTCATTTTAGAAAGAGATCAGTTTCCACTACGATTATCATTTTCAATAACCATAGACAATTCTCAAGGACAAACATTCGAGAAAGTTGGATTATTTATTCGTGAACCAGTATTTTCTCATGAACAATTATATGTATCTCTTTCTAGAGCGCGTTCACTCCTTGATGTAAAGATGAAATTAATAGATAACGCCTCTATAGAGGTGACAAGTGTATTACAAAGATTGTAGATTTCAAAGTTGTTCTCTCCTAATACTTCACTTTCAGTACTACCTATGATTTCATGATTCTTTTATAGTTTTCAAAATAACCGTGGAATCTCCACGGGTAATGCTAGTATAAGTTTATTCGGACTAATTTCCTCGTCTTTGTTTTTTTAAATCACAATATTTCGACCACTGTACTCTCCGGTCTTCCTAGGGTCTCTGTTGTATTTAGGAATGTCAAAACTTGTGCATGCGCTTCCTAACCCATACACTTCCCATCTAGCGACTCTTCAATCTAGCAGACCGGAAGCTGAAATATTGAGAGCTGGTGTAAGTTTGGTAGACACTCATCTGATTTCGTGATAATATGGTTCGTTGATTTTAGGCTGATTAGCCCTTATTTTTTATTTATTTCTTTTTCTTCGGACTTTTCGTACCCTTTTTCTTTTACTTTCTGTCTCTTGTCATCACCATTTTCGCCCTTTGTTTAACCCCCCCTCTCTTCCTTTTCTTGCTTCTCATTTGAGCTTTCATTTTCATTTTCCTTCTATCCCAGCTCCTCTTCCTTCATTCCTTCCTTCCTTCCTTCCCTTTCCTTTCCTTCCTTCCCTTTCCTTTCCTTCCTTCCTTCCTTCCTTTCCTTTCCTTCCTTCCTTCCTTCCTTCCTTCCTTCCTTCCTTCCTTCCTTCCTTCCATCCATCCATTCATTGTGACCTTAATATAACAAAAGAGTGATGCCATTATCCTTTCACTGAAACAATGTCTAGAGAGTGAAGTCTGATATCTAGGGAATTAATTGTAGCTGAATCATCAGAAACATGTCCGGGTGCGTAGGTAGATCTATTGAGAGAGAGAGGGAGAGAGAGAGAGAGAGAGAGAGGGAGAGAGAGGGGGGGTGCATCGATAGATCAGAATTGGCAGCTTCGTTGATTGAAACAGACAACGTAATTAACAACTAGTTGTGAAGCTGAATAAGCGCATGCGTGATAGCGTTGACCGGATAGAGCAGAAGAGATTGGGTATATATTTAGGAAAACAAACGGATTTGAACTAGCAACAATCAATTATCTTTTTATCGGGCTATCCTAATCTCTGTTGTTGTTTGTCAACAACATTTCGGTCAGTTCACGTTTTGACCTTATTCAGGTAACCCGATTCATTCACGTGAGGAAAGCCAGTGCACTCAGTCCCTAACATTTTCACTGAGACAGAAGAGCAGGAAATAGGCTGGCCGAACTACCTTTAAGAAAAAGAAAGCTAAAAACGAGAATCCTCTAAAAACTATTAATATATTCAGCGTTAAAGGACGTTAATTACCGTTTTCACTACTTTACCAGTTTAGCACCAAACGACATTAATTACGTAACGCTCCCTCTCTGAAATCTTGTCAAACTTCAGTTCAAATTGGAGTTGACCTTATTGTCCTTCGTAACAAGAAGAACAAGAACAATCCTTACCAAATTTAGTCGATTAAACTCTTCACTGTTTGTCTGTCCCGTCACGTTAAACCAAACATATTTCGATTTCCTTACCGGAATTTGAAATCACGAACAAGTGATTGCTAGGCGGCTCTCTTGCCAACTGAGCCAAACTGACCAGTCTTATATATTTACGAATTACGGTCGTTTTCATGCATTAACATCACAAGTTGACTTTTCTGTTCCAGTGCGTCATTCAAACGAATTGACTTATACTCGGAAGCCAGAGAGATCGCTTAGGCTTGGGACGAAGCCAGGACCAATTTCCCTGTTGTCAAAAGACCCGTATGCCCTGCTGACTAAGAAACGTCTGTCGGCTCTCATTATCTCTCTCCCACTCTTCATTCTCCGCCACTGAACAATGTATCTTGTGTAATACAAATATATCATCATATTTTTATAAACCAAGTTTCGCGTCTTCCTTTTTCACCAAGTTTAAGATGGCTATACAAAGCTTTCACCTAAATCGTGTATTCCTTCTTAAAAGAACGATCCCATTCTTGATTAGATGGATACATTTTTCCATATCATGAACTTGATGGAACTGCTGACCAGACAAGTTAATTACGTAATGTCCCCCTTTTTCAAATGTGTGCCATGTCTTCATTTTGTCCTCCTGTTGTGACTAATACCATGCTATTTAGTCTCTGAGAAATCCACAGTGTTCTGTTCTTGTGTTCCACAACGAAAAAAAGAACGTTGGCACTGAAGGAGTAAAATAGTAGAGCAGAAATGAAGGGGTTAAATAATAACAGCCCATCTCAAAACCTTAGATACAACCTGTCTATCATGTATGGCAGATCTTACAAGTAGACAAACGAGCTGATTGTAAGGAGAGGAAGGTTGTGTAGCGCCGATCTCCTGATAGTGGAAAGGCCAACTTGCTTTGAAAATCAGTATGCGAAATCCTGCATTAGACTAAAACACAGACGGCTAACGCTTGAGACACTTCAATACCATATTAGCCACTAAGCATATCTATAGACAGCTTTAGTAAATCGATATATCTAGAGATAATTAGTGGCCGATTTAGTGGCTAAGATAGTTGCGCCTTTCCTACTGGTACTAAGGTTCAGTGCTCGAGCCCAGCTGAAAACCAGGGTTTTGAATGCTGATTTTCAAGTTAAGTCGGCCTCATGTAGTTGGAAGAATTTAATCTTCCCTCTGTCGTGAAGACTTGTGCCAGTTACGGCTAAACTTAATAAATATCTAAATTTCTCTCAACCCCC
>VCCN01002077.1:685682-696265 GCA_006491835.1 Architeuthis dux
GAGAGAGACCAGCTACGAACAAAAGAGACGCTCAAACAACGAGACATATTACGAAATATCAATATAGAATTCTGTATATCTGTATTTTTCAATCGTTCCTACCGGTGATTCCTATAACAAGAGAGAGAGAGAGAGAGAGAGAGAGAGAGAGAGAGAGAGAGAGAGAAGTGGCACAAAGAGCAACAATTTCTTTTTCTTTCTCTCTCCTCGTTCTAAGCGTGATCTCTGACCTTCTGTAATTCTCTAGCGATGCCCGAGGCGTGAACGGCATCTGGAAGCGAAAGAATCCAGTATGCATGAACCAACGCTAAGCAGGTCAGGATAAAAGTCGGAGTAGGACTGTACCAGTTCTTACCTGGATCCACTTGCCAGGTGGGTCGATGCATCACTAATGCTATCGGCAGAAAAGGCGATCTGAGCGACCCTGCATGTTTACAGCTGTGGTCAAAAAGATCTTGTAAGATCGTACATTTCCAGTACACATCATCATCATCATCATCATCATCAGCAGCAGCCGTTATAGGGCCACTGCCGGACAAAGGCCTTTCCCACTTCCTTCCATGACGACCTAGATTGTGCTCACCTCTGCCACCTCTTGCCGGCGAACCTTTCTATCTCGTCCCTCCATCGATCACCCGGATTTGATTTATATATGAGCATTTGGCGGTGTAGCAATAAATAAAAATATATCTACCATAAACCGTTTTTTTCTGGGTTACGGTAACATACACACATACAGTATCTGGTATTTTTCTACTGCGCTTACTGTCCCATGGGCACCAGTCGATTAGTCTTTTCCCCATCTATTGTAATTTCTCCTTGCTAGGTGGCCAGCCCATCTCAATTTTTCTGCTTAATTATTTGTATAATATCCTTCACTCTAGTCCTCTCTCTGATCCATGTTGATCTTTTTCTATCTCTTAGAGTTATCCCTAGCATTGCTCTTTCCATGGCCCTCTGTACTATTCTAAGTTGATTTTCAGCTCGTTCTGTTAATTTCCATGTTTCGCATCCGTAGGTCATGGCTGGTATTATGCAACCGTTATATACTTTTAAGCACATTGGCAGGGTACTCCTCAAAATATCTTTATTCATACCGAATGCTTTCCAACCTATCGTTATGCGCCGTTTTATTTCGCATTCATGGTCTTTTTATTGCTTGTCCTAGGTAGATGTATTTATCAACCTCTTCTAGCCCAGAGAAAGTTAAAAAAGTAGTTTTAAAGATGAACAGAACAAAGACAAACGTTGAAGTACATATGAGTAAAGCAAAATAGACTTTTGTTGAAGCATCTCTCCTATTTAGGTATACATTATGTACACACATACGTTCGATGTGAAGAATAGTACGGTAGCTTAGTAAAGAATCGTTCAAAATGTGTGAAAATCTGCATACTAGTAGATGTGTTATGCTCTTTCACATAAAAACATGACACATGCGAACGGACCACTATAGCGGCCGCCATCTTGATTTCAAAATTTCAGAATTGCAATAGGAACATTTTATTGAGCCTTCCCAAACCCACATATGGTGATGATGGTATATTAGGATAAGTCGTCGGGGGTTAGGGTGATGAAGGTACAGGAGACGGCTCGCTGTAAAACAAACGCTGAATGTTATTTTCACGTTTCGCCTTTTTTTCGTAAAAATGAAGAAATGGCGTATAGCGAACTTTCGAAAAGCGGGGGATACCTTTATTCCTTAATCTGAGTTTTGTCAGGCGCAAGGCTACAATAGTGTAGCACTGAGCGAGAACCCAATGAATTCCAATTAGTACAGTAGATTAGGTAAACATCGTTTAGAACTTGGTAAAGGTGTGAAAATGTGGGTATTAGTAGATTCTTTTAATGCTCATTCACATAAACAACAGCTAAATAACAGGACGCATATTATCTGACCTCCATTTTAATTTAAAATTGTCTGGCAAAAAAATTGCAATATTTCAACGCATTATAAAATATTTCAGAGCATATAAAAGGTTGATATAATTTCCTAATTCATGCGCGGAAATCTTATCATTTTCAAGTACTTTTAAGTGAGGCTGGATATTTTCGTCTAATTGAACTTGTCATCTGACGCCATGCTATCATTTTCAAGTAGGTGAGACTAATTTTCCTTAATTTAACTTGTCATCTGAAAGAAAGGCCAATGCAAATAAATCTCGGCTCAGTAGAAGCAAGCACACAGAGTTGAAGATTTCGCCGTAGAGGTAGCAGCAGAAATTGGGTCCACCCGGGATTGAACCAGCTCCCACACATTCTCGCATCGCTTGCCTCTTTTCATCTTCAACGCAAAAGCTCAATTAGATCAGTTGTTCTAATCAACAACAACTCAATTAGATCAGTTGTTCTAATACTGTGCCGACCAACATGTCGAACAATTTCAGGTTGATAGATCTCGGTAAATATACTTCCTGAAATCTACAAGGCCCCCAGGAACCAGCTGTTACGAGCTGGCAGTTATGTCTAATTTGTCAACAGGACACAAGCGAAAGACTTGTTTACCCTGGTAAGGAAATGTATAGAGGACATGATAACAATTCTCGCTGAGAATATTTTGGAGTTACATAAAATCTATTCCTTACCAAATGACATGGCACAAACACAAGTGATGCTGATGATCTTTGATGGGTCATTCAAACCTGGATGTGAACACGATGTGATTCCAAATTCTGTTCTTGTCCTTGTCAGTATGATCTTAGAAGGACCAAGTATCCAATATCAGAGGAAACATCTGATACAGCCACAGAAGAGGCGCTAACCCTGTCTCAGTTATTAGTGTTCAATGCAAGAAATCCACCAAAGAGTCATCTGGACCTCACCATCATCACACTAAAACAAGAGAGACCCCCTTTGCTATTTACACTGGTTTTGATGATTCCTGCCAAGACCAGACAGAGAAGATAAACTGTGAAATCAGGGTCTCTGTATCGCATATGAGAAGACACAAGAAATTTCAATAAATCTTGCTAATAATGTCTGTGCTCAGTTCGAAAGAGATGGGTGTGTTTTCCCATCTACAGAGTAATGTGTTCACAGTTGGTGCTGTCGATAACATTGACCACACTCCCACTGCTAGAAATGGTATGGACTCGTTTCACGATACAGCCATATCTATTCTTCAATTTCTATTCCTCCTTGCAAGTGTTTCAATGCAGCGCTGAACTTTGTAATTGTGCAGGAAGATGTCATCGTACAGAGTGATTGTTAATATTTTATGAAAATCTGCAGACAATCAATTATTGAATCTTTCTTTAAGTTTGCATTGTTTTATATACTGTGTATAACATTTATCTCTGTGTATTGTGAGCAACGTAGTATATCACACGTATATATTATCGTAATTTGGTTAGGTGAAACAGAGCAATGTCATAAATTGTATTTAATTCCTTGTGATTTTACATTGTATCCATAGATAGAATGATTGTATCAGCAAATGTACGCCTGGAATTATTTTTATGGCGGCCAGTTTGAAATGAATATGGCGGCCGCAATCTTTGGTCAGAAAATGCGAAGCCTGTTTTTATATGAAAGAGCATTGAATGTTCTATCATTATGCAAGTTTTCACACTTTTTCCCATTTTGAACAATACTAATCTACTGTACTATATTATGATTTCTGTATTTTTTTATGAAGCCATTTTGGAATGAAGATAGCGGTCGCAGTTTTGGTCAGATCGTTTATGTCTTGTTTTTATATGAAAGAACATCGAAAATTATGCAAGTTTTCACATTTTTTCACATTTTGAAAAAAGTTCTGGTGGAAATTTCAACTTATCTATATTGCACACATTTCTTTATGGTGGCCATTTTAAAGATGGCGGCCGCAGTTTTGGTCACATAGTCTGTGTATTGGTTTTAGATGAAAGCGCATTCAACAATCTACCAGTATGCGAGTTTTACACTAGTTTCCCATTTTGAACAATTCTGGTTGAAATTTTAACTAATCTGCTTTACGATATTGCAGTCATTTTGAAATAAAGATGGCGGGCGCAGTTCTGGTCAGTTCGTTTGTGTCTTTACTTTATTATGGAAGAGCATTGAAAAATCTACCCGTATGCAAGTTTTCACACCTTTTTCCCATTTTGAACAATTTTGGTTGAAATTCCAACTAATCTATATTACAAATCTTGTTTTTTATGGCGGCCATTTTAAAATCAAGATGGCGGCCTCAGTTTTGGTTAGATCGTATGTGTCCTGGTTTTACGTGAAAGGGCATTTTACATTTTTTTCGTAATTTGAACAATTCGGCTTTAAACTTTAACTAATCTATTTTGCAATTTTTGTTTTTTACGACAGCCATTTAGAAATAAAGATGGCGACCCCAGTTCTGGTCAGATTGTGTGTGTCTTATATGAAAGATCTACAAGTAAGCAAGTTTTCACACTTTTTCTTTTTTTTTACATTTTGAGTTATTCTGGTGGAAACTTTAACTAATCTATATTGTGAATCTTGTTTTTTCACCAAAAAAAGTTTTGAAATAAAGATGGCAGTTTTGGTCAAATCGTATGTGCCTTGAATAGAAAGTATACCAGTATGAAAGCTTTCACATTTTATTTTCACATTTTATTTTCACATTTTGGTTGAAATTTCAATTAATCTACTGAGCTATATTGCGAAGTTTTTTTTATGGCGGCCATTTTAAAATAAAGATGCCGACCTGTTTTTATATGAAAGAGCATTAACAAATCTATCAGTATGCAAGTTTTCACACATTTCCCCCCCAAATTTTGAACAATTCTGATTGAAATTTCAACTAATATATATTATGAATTTTGTTTTTTTATGGCACCATTTTGAAATAAAGATGGCGGCCGTACCTTTAGTCAAATCGCGTGTGTATTGGTTTTATATGAAAGAACATAACAAAATCTACCAGTATGCAAGTTTTCACACTCTTTTCAGAGTTTTTGGTTAAAATTCCAACTAATCTACTGTACTATACTGTTTTGTATGGCGGCCATATTGAAATTAAGATGGCAGACACAGTTTTGGTCAGATCGTGATGTCCTGTTTTAAAGAATCTACCAGTATGCAAGTTTTCACACTCCTTTCACATTTTGAACGATTCGGCTTGAAATTGCATCTCAGCTACTAGACTAGAAGTATTATTTGGTGAAAGGACACAATATGTAACTAGAAAGCACTCAGAGATCGCATACCTCTGTGCATGGATCCAAAGTTTAATCAGTTCTTCCATAACCTATTGTCCACCCTTCCACAAAATATCATTGACATTCATTGAGAACCTTTGGAGATATCGTGTGGACAAACATAGAATGTTGGCGATATTATGTGGTTTGGACATATAACTACGACGTAGGGGAGGTAATTGTGCACGGATCAGCTCAAAGATTTAATCAGTTCTCCCGTAGCCTTCCACCCTTCCACAGAATTACATTGAAATTTATCGAGAACTTTTGGAGATATCGTGTGGACAGACATGAGCGTATACATAAATGTAATTGAAAAGAAACATCTCTCAATCCATTCAGAACTTTCGGAGATATCGTGTGGACAGAGCTAAATAAAATAAATGTGACTTGACACATCAACTAAATCAACTAAATCATATCAGCTTAGTTTAAATCTTTTCGCCAACAGAGCGTACACGCTACATATCTTTATCACAGTATATACGCATGTTAATTTTGTTCTTTCGTTCTTTCTTTCGCTGTTTCTTTATTTCTATCTCCGTCCAACAATAAATACACAGGCAACGTGTATGGATATTGCAAGGTATTTTCTTTGTCCTTTTCTGGAGAGAAAACATATCTTATCCAAGTTCCTATTTATTTTTAAAACAAGAGTAAATGAAGTAGAAACAAAAAAGTCGAAGCATTCATTTTTACAACAGTCACTGGCCTGTCTCTCTCGAAATATTTCTCAAACCTTGTTTTTCTACCGTAACATGAACAACAGCAGTTCTCACCAAATTTAGGGGAGTAAAATCAATATTCCCCTACATTGAAATCACGAGCAACTGATTGGTTGTTAGCTCTCTAACCGACTGAGCCAAATTGACAAGTCTTACATATCTACAAAAATGTATCTTACAGATACGCAACGGCTTATTTCATTCTGATAAATAAATACATTTATACTAAAATATATATATCTTTATAATTTGTTATTTATTATATATACAATACAAAAGTTGCAGTAATCATCTTCAGTCGGAATAGAATAGGAGTGGAGTTTGACCCTGCGGCAGCCTGGCTTGTTTTGAATCTTTTTTATTCTTAAATTATCCCACGATAAACATTCTTTTTGTGGTAAACACACGATCTGAGAGGAAAATAAATCGGTATGAATAATATAATTATATACATGTGTGTTTCGATTATTTGCATAGCAACTTGTACATTGCTGTGTTTTTAAAGTGGGAGGGTCGTTGCACAGGGACGATCCCACACTCTCTCGTCCTCCAGGGTTGTTTTTTCCCCCAGTGGTTCGATGAGACGTCACAATTGGTGTTGCAACAGGAGTTGCCAGAAAGGAGGTAGAGTATTACCACCACCCTGATATGGGGGCTCCACCCCTGGTTTGTTTTTCGGTCATAGTAACCTTATCTTAGCCGGACTGCCTTACAGGGCTGAAGGGCTCCAACTGTCCTGTTATTTGCCCATGCCTGCGAGGAAGGAGTGGATTCATGTCTTTCCCAGGGGCATTAGTGTGAAGTGAAACTCGAACTCGGTTCCCCGATTCCGTTTTCCGTGTCGGTAACCGTTACGCCACGCCACCCCTATTTATATTTATAGACATTTACTAATCAAATGTATAGATATTAATTAATATCTTAGCTTGGTCTGGCACAAAGGCAGAAGTAGGGAGCATCCTGTGAGGATCGAACTCACTAGAGTAGTAATGCTCTTAACCACTGATTAATCACTGCTCTACAAGAAGGAAGCGTTTGTCAAACTCCAGTCCAAGTTGAAGTTCACTTTGTTTTCCTCCGTAACAACAACAATCCTCACCGAATTTAGGTTTAGTCATTGTTTGACTATCAAGTCACATTAAACCTGGTGGCTTCACCACCACTGACGCCGAAGGGAAACCTCAGCCACAATAGCATGCCCCAAATGCTTCTTTATACCTATATTTGTGAAAGTTTGTGATTATGTTCACTTTCTCCTCACAAACAGTGTATTGCAGCTAGAAGTAATGATTCAGGGTGCCCCTAAAATGTGCAGGATTGGAGTGTACAAAAAAAAACCCTGGGTGTCCGTGGGGGCGGGTTCTATTTACGATGTAACTATAATGCTGAACTTTTTACTTCATTGATAAATCATTTTTCTAAAACACAAAACTTGGTGATTGGAAGTTATTACTTGAAAGGAACTTTTATTTTTCACTTTAAGGGGTCAAACTCGATAAGGAGGTTTTATTTTTCACTTTTAGGGGTCAAAATCGAGGGGAATTTTTTGTTCTCTTTAGAGGTCAAAATCAAGAGGGAAATTCTATTTTTCATTTTTAGGGATCAACATAAAGTGGGACCTTTTTGATTTCACTTTTAGGGGTCAAAATCGAGGAGAATCTTTTTCATTTTTACGGGTCAAAATCGAGGGAGATCTTTTTTTTTCACTTTTACTGGTCAAAAGCAGGGGTGAACGTTTTTGTTACTTTTAGGGGTCAACATCGAGGGGGTACTTATTTTCAATATTAGGGGTCAAAATCGAGGTGAGGGGAACATGTTTTCTTTTACTTTTACGGGTCAAATTCGAGGGCGAACATTCTTTCATTTTTAGGGGTTAGAAGCAAAAGGGAACTTTATCTCTCTTTCAGGGATCAAGAGCGAGGGGGAACATCTTTTTTTCATTTTTCTCTTTTTTAGGTGTCTAAAGCAAGGTGAAACAGTGTTGTTATATTTGTAGTTACCCCCCCACCCGGGCAACGACGGGTATTATTGCTAGTAATCTATAAAATTATTTTTCTTTGTAAAGTTGTAATAGTTCACCCCCGTGTTTCCAAAGTTCGCTTCACGCCATTTTTCGGCTTTACGACAAAGGTGAAAAGCGAAAATAAGGTTCGGCATTTGTTTTGCAGCGAGCTGCTGTAGAGGCAGCACGCACCCCCTTTCTCTCTCTCTCTCATAAAACCCAGTCTCCCGTACCCACCACCACCCCAACTTCCAACGATGTAGCCCCAAACACTATGATCATTCATTTTGGTCTGGGAACTCAATAATATGTTTCCCATATAAATCAATGGTAATTGCTTCTTTGCTTTACGCCATTTCGGCTTACGGAAGGTTTTTATACGAATGCTCGACTTTCAGATAGCGGACGAAATCTGTATTTACCAAGTTTAGCGTAGTTTGGAACAAAACAACAAATATGAAGCATCCAATAAGGACCGAACTCACTACAGAATTAATGATTTACGAAATTACTTTGTTTAATACTGCTCCACGGCGGGGTGCCCTTCATATTTAATAAACGTAGCTTAGTACGACAGAAGGCGAAATAAGGGGAGATGGGAGTAAGAAGATTGTGTTACACCAATCTTCCAAGTGGGGAGAGTGTGCCTACTTTGAAAATCAGTATTCGAAATTCTGGCATTTTATCTGGTTTCGAACACCGATCACTGGCACTGGCCCAAAAGCTGACCATCCTTAAGCCGTCTTTTTAAAGAAAAATGATATTTTTTTAATCACCGCTACCCACCACAGACCGGTTTAAACACTGTTGCTGGGTTTAGGCTATTCATGTGTTCTGTCATTTATATGTATCTGTGTATCAATATATCTATATATCTATGTATCCATTCATAGTAGAAACTTGAAATTTTGCACACACACTTACTTCAATGTGTGTTTTTTACCCCTCCCACAAGTGTTTTAATGTGTGTGTGGGGGGCATTTTGTAATGTAAGTTTATTCTAAATCGATTCCTTAGTTTGTGTCCGGCAGCATTCACGCTTGTCATATTTAAGGTGACGTCTTTTGTAAAATGAAGTTTCATTTATGTTTGTCTATTTTCTCTATCCATACTTAAATTTTACATAAACCATGGTCTTGACTCTCTCGAAATAATATGTGTTTTTATTAATCTCAAATTGTCTGATGGGAAACTTTTATTGTATGGAAGCCGCAGAACAGTAAAAATATATAATATAATGCGTATGTTTGTTTTGATTAGACAACAATAATAATAAAGAAATGGTCTCTGAACTTAAACAGCCAAGAATACGATTCACCAACCTGAATTAAACATTGCAGTCATCTTTACCTTAATTAAAGGTAATGCATACTCATACCTACGCACGTCGCTATGTTTGGGTAAACGGAAATGCATATTTAGACTTAAATATGCATTAAAACGAAAATAATATTTGAATAAGTAATCTTATATTTTGTTTCCATGTCGATCGTGACTGTGCTAAGCTCTGCCAAGTCTTACCGGCAAACCTTTCTATCTCATCTCTCCATCTTATGTCTGGTGTTCTCCTACTGCGTTTGCTATCTTTAGGGAACCATTCTGTTAACCTTTTGCACCATCTGTTATCTTTACTTCTTCCTAAGTGTCCAGCCAATCTCTATTTTTGTCTCTTAATTATTTCTATGATATCTTTTACTTTGGTTTGTTCTCTAACCCATTTTGATTTTGCTAACATTGCTCTTTCCATCGCTCTTTGTGTTATTCGGAGTTACGAAAATGGAACTGCAATAATTCGACTTCATAAAGATACAAATAAGATAGAGATTGGAAAAGGAGTGAGAGAAGGGGATACGATTTTGCCTGAACTATTTACAGCAAGTCTTGAAAGCATCTTGAGGAAAATATAGGGGTAAATATTTACAGTTTGCTGATGACATTACAATAATATCAGAAACATTAGATGAGTTGCAAAACATTATAAGGTTAAAGATGAACAGAATTAAGACAAAAGTAATGTTCAATAATAATGTCCAGAATAAGACTATAAGAATTGGGGGTAAACATTTGGAAGAAGTTAAAGGAATACATTTAGTTTGGTCTGGTGATAAAGTTAGAGAAAGTACATGGAAGCGAAATAAAACGACGTATAATGATTGGTTGGAAAGCATTTAGTAAATATAGAGACATATTGAAAAGCACCTTGCCAATATGTTATATATATATGAGGTGCTACCCCAAAGTTAAGTTACTTAACCTAACAGTTGGTTTCCACCGTCTCTTTCGAAGTAATCACTGGCCCTCAAAGTGTACTGCTCAAAAAGGGTAGCAGTTTACATGCATGTGAATAGGAAACTACTATCTAATTTATGAACTGTCACAAATATTCAGGTATACACGTTTTCTTGATAGAAAAACAAAAACAAAAACAAAAGGCGTTTTTAGTAAGAGTTAAAAGAAAACAAACAGTTCCTTGTTTGGGTTAATATGAAAGTAACAATGAATCTCAATATTAAACGTGTATACATGAATATATACATATACATAAACAGGTCTGGTTAGTCACCCAATAGAAACCGTCAGGTGACCAACGTATTTTGGCAGAATGCTGTGTTGGGGGTGAACAATTAAAAAAATTAGAAAAAGGGGTGATCAATGATTAAGTTTCTCTCGCCTTTTGTGGAATCAGGAAAATGTCCGAATGTT
>VCCN01002077.1:707270-726763 GCA_006491835.1 Architeuthis dux
AGGTTTTAAAAGGCTTTATTGACTATATATATTGATATATCAAATGCATTCACAACAAAAATAAAACCATGATTAATCTTTCACCCCCCCAAACGCCAGAATCTACTGTATCACTGTATATGTAATCATCAGAGCGATTGAAAACGATTGACGTATCTATTCTAATACTGAATAGTATGGTTTTCTCGTTTCGCCGGTCGTCACACTGGACTCTTCCACTGGGGAGTTACAATTTTACTGAAGAAAATACTTCCTACCCGACGTTTCAAACTATGCACTCTTCCAAGTTCAGTAACAAAACAAAACCCATCTCAATCGAAATATAAAAAGATACCGATTCAGGACACACCCTATAGCAATGATCATCAAGCTAATCTTGCTGGCAGTTGTTAGTGAGTTCGATCCTCGTTGGACCTCCCATTATTGATGATATGTTACAAAACTTTTATATTAATAACGGACGCACATGGTATAGCAATGATCAGCAAGCTAATCGTGTTGGCTGTCTCCCAGTAGATGGTCTGATACCAACTCATGCTAAGTTAATATATATATATACTTATATAATGAGCAGTGCGACCTTTTTGTTTTTCTGTCCGTAACACTGGACTCTTTCCCTCAGGGGTAAAATCTTTTGCTGATAAAAATACCTCCTACCCACCATTTGAAAGTATTGCCTCTTCAATTGGAACACATTGACTATTTCTTTCTCTTAAAAATCGTTCCATAGATACTCAAATATATATCCGCGAATCTTTTCACAGGTATTAACTAGTCTCTTTAATAAATCCTTCCAGATATCACGAGTTACATTGCTAGTGGAAGAATGTTTTTGAACAGTAGTCAGAAAAGTCCACTCATTGAATACGAACTGTTTACGTGTTGAAAAATTAGTCTATGATTGCTTACAGTTATATAAAGCACTTGATAAATATTTTCATTTTCCTGAGTTTTGAAGTTAAACATTTAGTCTAATTACAATACAGTTAATTGGCTCCTTAGTTCCCTTCAAAATACACCCCTTGGAACCTCATACTCTTATCCCAGTGTCTCTGCCACTTTTCAAAGAGATGCCTCATCGCGTTCTCCTTAATCTCGTCTATGGTCTGAAATCTCCTTCTTTTCTCCTTATAGTCGAGCGGATAACCGGAAAAATCGTGCACATTATGACACAAGCATGTGTTTGTTCTCCAGAGATTTCTGATCAAATCTGTATGATTAACCATTTGAAAATCCAATTATGTAGGTATTTTTTTCAAGATGGCCACCAAAATGGCCTTCCGAAGTTGATTTGTTTCATGGAAACAACATTCTAGAATATATTTTACTAGTTTAACACTGGTATAATAATTGTAGTGATATAATATGACATTAGTAATGGAAAAGCAACAAAAAAGAACACCAATATAACTTTATTAGAAAAGTAACATAAAAGAACGCCAATGTAACTATATTTAAACAGTTTAAATTGCTGAACGCTTGGTTGAGTGTTCAAGGCTGTGCATATGTGAATGTTCCCGGGGCACAGTGGTTCTTAACCAGGGGGCATGAATAATTTCAAGCCCACAGGAAAAAAAGTAAGAAGTATTTTGGGAATCTCTAAACAAGTGTTTGCATAATATTGTAATGAACATAATATTCTTTTTCACATATTTGCCCATTTCAAACTAATCATTTGATTGAAGATGTGAGGGACGTGTAGGCAAGGTCCAACTACTAAAGGTGGTGAAACGGTTAAGAACCACTGCTCTATCTGCTACTGCTGACATATGCAGCTGCAGAGTGCTGTGTACGAGAGCCCTGGGTTAAAGAACTTGCATCTCCGGTTACAACTTTTCTTACAGGGACACTTGGTTAGTTCCTGACAGCTGGCTGCAATTGGGAGTAATATTGACCCACAGTTCTGCCAAGTCTCTCCTTTCTGCGTCCATCCCCAGTCAGCAGGACTAATGGTGTCTGGCCTGGAGATGGTAGCCTGGACCCAATTAATCCCAGCCTGATAAGCAGCCCACTTAGCATTACTCTCTCCAGCCAAATAGGATAAAATAGGGATAGGAAGATTGCGTTGCGCAAATTTCCAAGTAAAGAAGACCTACCAGTATTGGTTACCCATTAGTAACGGTCAGTGAGATGAACTTGTCAACCACGGTGAAGCAGCAATGCATAGATACTTGAGAAACATGCCAAATACGATGGAATTAGTAGTGAACAAAATTGTGTTGCTCCAATATTCCAGGCAAGGAAGACCTACCTGCCTTAAAAATCAGCATTCGAATTCATCGATTTTACGCGGGCTCGAACACCAATCACCGGCGCCGGAAGGAAATACAAAAGTCTTTAACTCACCAAGCAGGCTATAATAGGTATTTACTAAGCTTAGCTTAGCAAGGCAGAAACCCGGAAGTATGGAAAACCTAGTGAGGATCGAATTCACTACAGTAGGCAGTAGGAAACACAACACTCTTTATCTCACTAATCAGGCTATAATCATCATCAACCTTTTAACGTCCGTCGTTGGACATTAACCTTCCCCAAGATCTGCCAGAGCTCACGATCGTGGGAATCTCGGTGCCAATATCTCCTCTCCTTAACATGTCTAAATCGTAATGCCATCTTATTTTTTGCTAGCCACAATTTAGCATATGATCTCTGGGGATCCACATCATAAATATGATTTTTCGTGCATTCTTGCAACATGGCCTGCCCATTGCCATTTGAGTTTTCTAATGGATGTTATGATAACTCTTACTCCTGTGCTATCCTGTGGTCTCTCCGGCCAGCTTCAAACCCGCAAGTGTGGAAAACCAAGTGAGGATCGGATTCACTACAGTAGAAATGGTCAGGGGGACGAGCTTGCTAAACGCTGCTCCCCGGCAAGGCAGTGATTCATAGGTACTTGATAAAGAGCTCTGCAGACAAAGTATTTCGGAAACAATTAGGAACTTTAATAATTTTCACAATTAAGGATATAATTGAAGCAGCATGTTCAGATGTATTGTATTTATCGTAGTTCTTAACTCTAATGATTAGGAATTTTAACTCTTAATACAAATCTAAAAAGAAAGCTGAACATTTCATAAATCTTATAGAATATTAAAATTAATAATAATGGCTAGAGCTTTATTCTTTATTACCAATCCACTCTGCTTATTTATTGGTCGTAGAATAACAACCTGATAAAAAGCAACAGAAATACGATGAAAGAAAGACTAGTCAAACATTAATAATTGTCAATTCTTCCTCTAAATAATAATTAATAATAATAATTTAAAATTCTCATAATTTGCAAATGTGTGGATTTAAATTAAAATAAAAAAGCGAAAAATTTGACGATTTTAACTACTTGCTAAATAAAAGAAGAAATAAAAGTGTTAAGACCTGACTAACTTCTCTTTACGGCATATATAAATGTTAAAACCCTGCTATGAATTAAAAATTATTCATATACGGACGAAATGACGGAGGGGGGCGGTGGTGGTGTTATTCGTAACTGCCTGATTGAAAATCGTAATTTAATTTTAGCGTAAATTCAACAGGAAAAAAAAAGAACATTTTCCTTAGCAGCCCAATTGCAGGGCTTTGTCTTCCTAATAACCGATAATGGATTACTGCAAAGTAAACTTGGGTCTTTTTGTGCAATCCTGAAACTTTGAACAACGAGGAAATACAGGCAGTTAATTAATGAGAACGATCCCAAGCGAAATAATTCCCTGCAAAGGGTTTACGTCACGAGGATATTATCTCGAATGCACCTGCTCCATTTAACTGGATTCAGCTGCTCTGAACAACACTGAACTTAGTCATGGGAAGTAGTGCTTGCGGACACACACGCATGCTCAAATTACCCGAACTTTTGGGTAGTACCTCTTGTATATATATATGATAGATGTGGTTAGACAATGTGGAAAAGGAAAATAATGAGAAAAGCTTGTTACATCTCAAACATGTTTATTATCACGAGGATAAATCTTTATGCATAGTAGAGTCCTGAGGTTATCCATGTGGTGTGCAGTGAATGAGCCTAGATGTGTTTTGTGTAGTCCTGCGGTCACTCATATGGTGTGTAGTGAATGAGACTGGATGTGTTTTGTGTATTATATGCCAAAAATCTCTGATCTGTTAATGGGGGAGTGACTTTTCTTGGAGGGGTCAATGTGTGTGTTTTGGAGTGGGTGGCGTTGGGGTGTTAGGTAGTGGCTGCTCTGGTGGGGCAGTGTCTAACAGGGCTAGCTGGTGGGTTTAGCTGTGTAGATAAGAACTCTATATCTAGTCAGCTTTTGAGGTGATTTATAGCTGGTGTGCGTTTGTGGTTGTGTGGGTGTATGTGTATCACTAAGAGGTGTGTGTGTATCAGGGTAGGTATATGCTTATATACGTATGTGGGTGGGTGTCTATTGGTGTGTGGATAACGGTGTGTGTGTGTATATATAAACTCAAAATCCGCCTGCTTGTCTGTCTGTTCCACTTTGTAGGCCACCATTTTGCATGTAGGAAGCTGAAAGTTTGCGTAGCGGTACATCCTTTCACAGCGGAGGACATAGGCTGGATGATTATTTGAAGGTTTTACAGTAGGTTTCTATTTACAATGTAATTATACTGCTAAACTGGACCCTGACTTTCCGTCCGACGTAATCTGAAAGTAATTTTGAATCTAGGAAGCTGACATCTGGCATAGTGGTACTTCATTTCTCAACGGAGGACATATCGGGCATGCCGGGCTGATATGGGTTCCCAATTAATAAATATCTTTAGAATTATCATATTCTGTGGGATATAAAATTATCAAATCCTTGATTTCATATATATATGAATTCAGTTGACAATGAAGAAAGAAAACATTAATTATATGCAAATTAAGATTTATTACACTAACATGTTTCGCATTTCGGCTTTATCAAAGTGGTAAGTTTAAATGAAACAATATTTGAAATATACGGTTATTTTAAGTAATAGTGTTTTACGTTATCATAACGCGTGAGTGGTAAACGCTGAGTAGTTTGAATTTGTGAAGGAACCGTAATGCTTAATTGGATTTATATATTTGAAAAATTAAAATATGGGGTCACGAACAAAGGTTATAGAGGATTTTATAAACGTTTGTTAAATAATAGTGGAATTTGTTATGATTATGTTTTTTGAGTTTTTAAATGGTCAGTTATTGTGTGTGTGTGTATGGTTATTTTTTAATAACCTTTGTTCATGCCTATTTATTTTACACGACAACTATTTATCTTTCAACATAATCTCCTTCCTTGTCAATGCAGTTAATTCAGTAGTGAATATTAATCATATAGATCGAGAATTATTCAAAATTCAGCTAATAACCACGTGTAAAGCTGCGGTGAATCCTCGTATAAATGGTAAGATTGTTTTCGAACATTCTGTGCAGTCAACAAATTTGTATCATTTCTAAGAAAACGAAACATAGAAAGATTATTCAACATAATCTCCATTGTAATTTACCCCTTTCTATCAACGTGTAGGTACATCAAGATTCATACGTATATAAGCATGTACATACCCAGCTATATACACACACCAGAGCCCCCTGATTCAATAGAAGGAACGCACACGCACGGACACACACTAACTTGACCCCATAGACCCACTTCAGCATTCATACCTCAGCTCTCATACTTATCTGGACAGAACTTCTAGGAAACATAAATCACACCAACCACCACCACCCACTTAACAGCCTACACAAGAAGTCCACCTAATCTAAACACCCCGCCCCACCCATTTTATAGCTCATACACTGACCCAATAATCTAAACATCCACACCACAACAGAACTAGTAACTTTCAACCAAATAAACCAGGTCACCTAAGCATACAGAACACCCTTCATTTCATTTCTACTACCCGGCAAGAATAATCGCACTTCTCTGCAATGTTCAAATTTCGCTCGCAGCGACTAAATGCATAACGGTTTATCTTCATGATAATAAATATGTTTGAGACGTAACACGCTTTTCTCAATCTTTCTTTTCCGCATTGTCTAATCACATCTACCAAGATTCCTTTGTAATACAATGACGTTTTCGATTTGAAGAAAGCTTGCAGGGCCATTTTGATGTCGTTATCATTTTGAAAGCCTTGATCATTCTGAAAGTTTTGCAAGAAGCGGAAACAGTGATCACCGAAGCGCGTCAAGTCAAGCGACTAGGACGGATGCAGACAACGTTGTCATCAAAGGGCGTTAAATCAAACGACTTTGACGAATGTGGCAAAACCTCCCCGATCAACAGTTTTTTTCGGCTCATCTGTGTAAGACATGATCTGGAGATTGTCGTACGTAAATGTTGTCCAATTGTAGGTTTGGTTGCGTGCAGTACACTTAAGCTGAGACATACATAGGATCTTATACGACCGAGACTTCCACTCTAAACGCCTGGTTGATTCAGCTAAAACTGATGCCCACTTTGAAATCAGACAGAAGATACGTCCTCGAATACTAACGAGGAAGCAGTTGTTTGTTTTTGACATCATGAATGATTTGATGCGAGAAAAACTGATGCTTCTGAAGGCTGGGAGCTACTCAACCCTGAATGGAAAACGTTCGAGAATATTCTACACCTGGAAGTTCTTAACAACCTAATATAATGTGACAGCAGACATATCTATCTATCTATCTATCTATCTATCTATCTATCTATCTAGCTAGCTAGCTAGCTAGCTATCTAGCTATCTATTTAGCTAGCTCCATAGATAGATATATAGATAGCCCTGTCAATTTATCAATCTATCTATCTATCTATCTATCTATCTATCTATCTATCCTAGTTTTTAATTCTAAGGTTTTTAGATGCGCGAGCATCTATAGTGCCAATGGCCGTCACTGACTGATTGACTGACTGACTAACAGGGTGACATACCGAAACACACCGAATATCTCTCGTTTCCTCTCCACTTGTATATATGTCTGAAAGCGCAGGTGAGAGAAATCGCACATCTTTGGTCTGATTTTCAGGCTCGTTAATTATTACCCTCTTTGCAGATTCAGTCAAAATTTGCACACATGCGATGCTCATCTCATAAGAAGAATAACAAAGAACCTCCCTTAATAACAGTAGTGATTTCCAACCGTATATGAACTAGATTGTCCTTTTTGTAAGTATTTACAAAGCTTAGCTTAGGCTGGAACAGGGACAAACTAATGGGATCTCCGTGAGGTTCAATCTCACTAAAGTAGCTGCCATACTAACTGGCTAAGCCTCGCGCTAAGCTGAGCTCCGTTAAACCCACGGTTACGATACGCAATACCAGCCCAGTGTTACGCAACGCAAGTGGAAAAGGCGAAAAGTCCAATTTTGAAAAGAGTTTCAATAGCTTTAAACAGCGTTTTTACAGAAGACAGTTCATAGTGATCAAAATCGTGCCTGAAAAAGTACGAGTAAAATTTTCAAAACTTAATGTTATTGAAATGGCTCCAGGGAACAAGAAAGAGAACTTAAAATAATCATTTTTAGATTGAAAGTGGTCAGTGTTGCAGATCTCAATTATCAAATATACTCAAATATATAAATTGATACTGCTTAAATATCTATTTTCAATACCAATTTAATGGAAAAAAATCAATTGGACATTCAATCTTCCTATGGCTATTTCTTTGATGTCTGTGTGGATTTAAAATTAGACAAAAGGGAACTGATCAGTTTTTTTGTTAGAGGAAATTAGAAGGGAAAATAGCTTCTACTTGTTCGTCATGTGAGGATGCCTGTTTTTCTCATTGCATATTTCAACTGATTCTTATCTATCTATCTATCTATCTATCTATTTATCTATCTATCTATGTCTCAGCTTGGTTGGTGGTCAAACATCAATACGTTTTCTCCTCACACCTGCAGTCGATATAGTCCGGGGGCCAGCAGGGGCTACCGTGCACCCCCATGATTCTACTTTTAGGGTACCAAAATGTTCCTTAGGGAGTTCTCTTTCAGAAAAAAGGTGTTCTCAAGAAAAAGGTTGGGAAAAACTACCGCATTTGCATAAAACAAAATGGCCGCCAGCATACACCAACAAAACAGAATTTCATATCTCGTCCCCCAGTTGACATATCTGAGTAGTTTAAAAGGCTAAATCATGGGTTTAAGACATGAGGAATTCAAAATTCCACTTTATTATACCATAAAATCTTAATTTATAGGTATTTCAGGATTTTACAAGGAAGTGTATGTATACTTTATAGACAAAATTGTGGATTTAGTTAATGAAGGAGATATATACATATATATATATATATCGTTGGAAAGAGAATCTCCTCAGCTTGAAGTTTTCTTCGTAAAATGCTGAATACTTAGCTTCACGTTTTAAGCTGTAACTTTTTAAGCCCAATAGATACAAATTGGCAACATACACCGTTGGAAAGCTGAGGAGATTTCTCTTTCTAAAATAAAGATTTTTGAATTCCTCATGTCTTAAACCCATGATTTAGCCTTTTAAAGTACTCAGATATGTCAACTGGGAGACGAGATATGAAATTCTGTTTTGTTGGTGTATGCTGGCGACCATTTTGTTTTATGCAAATGAGGTAGTTCTTCCAATCCATTTTGTTTTATGAAAATGAGGTAGTTCTTCGTCAACCTTTTTTGTTCCCAAGGCTGAAATTCACCCTGAAAAGTCGTAGTCCGGGGACCAGGAGGGCCTATCGTGCCCCCCTCCATGATCCTATGAATAGGGTACCAAAATGTTCCTTAGGATATCCTCTTTCTGTAAAAAGATGTTCTCAAGAAAAAGGTTGGGAAAAACTACCGCATTTGCATAAAACAAAATGGCCGCCAGCACACATTAAAAAAAAACAACAGAATTTCATATCTCGTTTCCCAATTGACATATCTGAGTACTTTAAAGGGCTAAATAATGGTTTTCAAACATGAGGAATTCAAAAATACACTTTAATTTACCATAAAATTAATTTATAGGTATTTCAGCATTTTACAACGAAATTTCAAGACGACTTCCAGAACGAATGCCAGAACTGGAGAAAACGCTGGGAACAGTGTATCGAGAGTGGAGGGGACATGTTTGAAAGGTTTTATAAAGTTGTAAGTAAAGCAATAAATTTGTTTTGGAAAAAGTTCGGTTTCTTTTTTAACACACCTCGTTTTTATTCATTGTATATATTTATATATAATAAATGTATCTCAGTGTACGTAAGAGTCATCGACACCTAGGAACAGAGAGAGATAGAGAGAGAGAGAGAGAGACACACACACACACACACACCGTGTATACTCGAGTAAGAGTCGACCCGTCTAATTTTAGCAAAACATCTGCAATTACCCTTAAAGCACATATGTAAAGATCGAACTGTTTTTTCAAGAATACTTAAGGATTGCATAAAGGTCCATAGACCGAAGACATTTTTCTCTCCAGAATAACAAGGTAATCAAGGTACAGTATTAACTTAAAAACGCTCCAACGAAGAAAACATAGACGGAATTGTAATGCAGGACGAACAGTGGCGGATCTACTATTAAACTAATGAAGCTTAAGCTTCAGGGCCCCTAATCCCGGAGTGGACCCAGAAGCAACTTTCTTTTTTCAACAAAATCGATGCAGTTTTTGTACAGATCAAGCACAAAGATAAGTGATCGGTCGCTAAGCGAAATGATATCTAAGCCAACGTCCTTCTTGGCGGTAGCAACGTTCCGTTTATGGGCGCTCGGGAACGCTGTTGAGATACGTCCTACGTTCAACGTAATCACACCCGTGTACTCCTTACTTTAGCAGCTTTGCCATGCAGTCACTATAAAGTAAACTACAGTGTCTAAAGAAAAACTGAACACCATAATGTTTAATCCCATGTAGTAAAGCATGATATTAAGAAATAATAATAAAAATTAATAAGTTCTACTTGTTACCAATATTTTATATGTATTTTTCTTTTTTCAACATTATCACATAATTAAAAATTTATACTTCTTTTTTGTAAATTTAAAAAAATAAAAAAACTCAACTAATATATCATTCTTTATTTCTTAAACATGTAAGAATAATTTTTTTCATTATTAGTGTATTACTAATCATTCTTACTGTTACGGGCGACTGCGTCCGTAATGGCTCCATGCCATGAAATACGAAACCAAGAACTTCTACTTTTCGGCCGACGTCACGGCCCGGCTGCTGCTGATCGTGGGTACTATAAATAACAGGCTCAAATCCCCAAACTTCACCTCACTTTTCGGTCCGTCTGCTAAGCGTACACACGTAAAAGTTTCTCTTATCCCTTTTGTCCGGCGACACCTTCGAGCTAGCGAAATCTTCCTCCCCAGTTCCCTTAGACAACAAATCTTTTCGGCGAACAAACACACGTCTGCCTCCACTTCACCTCAATTGATGGCTTGGTTATCTTCTAAGACAAACCTATAATCTAGCGTTCTTTCCACTCATCTGTCTCCGTAAGTTTGTTAGTCACATGCGCCGAGAGCAAGCGGTGTTACGTCAACAGCGCGATCGAGATCAAACACATCTCTCGCCTCAACCGACAAACACGCTCTGTAAACTTCAACCGCTTCCTGACTAACCTCTCAGTTAGTTTCCCTTAGTCGCCTAGGACTCAGACCTTCGTCTCTACAATTTACTACTTACCAACCTCCTCATTCTAAATAAGCTTAACTATTCTCTCTCCACGATCGTTTCAACACGTGGCGGCGTAAGCCTTCTTCCTCAATAGCTCCTGGACTGACCGGCCAGTCAACACGCTCCATTTGCGTCAAGCGACTGGCGACATGCCAGCGAATCTCTCTACATCTACGTGTTCCAGAATACAACAGTCCTTCTCAGGACTAAAAGTTTTTCCTTCTATATCGTGGTCTAATAACGCGTATCGGCCCTTCTTAGGGCCAAACAACAAAGTCTCTCCTTCCACATTAATGCACGCAGCCCTTTTAAAGGCTACACAGAAAGTCTCACATCACACATCCAGCATATATCAACATAGCGTACCAACGTCGTCCTTTCAACCATTAAACTGGCGACCCGACGTGATCCGAACATGCGAACATTACGAGCTATGTACTGCAAACCATATGGTGAATTCTACGAAAACTTGAACACTTCAACGATACAAGATATTAATTCGGCGGTGACCCAAAAACACAACTTCGAACAGGGATTCATACACATTTTTACAACTGGATGTACTCAACACAAGACCACAGAAAGATTCTACAACAGTTTTCGACAAACTCACCGATGCGAAACGTAAACAAAATTCATCTACGGACATATGTCTTGGTCCTCCATAAGGAAAATCAATGTACCGAGCATAAAACCTGCACATGGTAAGAGTTTCCACACTTGTTGTGCTAGACGCATCACTCCAAAACACAAAAATGGAACTTAAAAAAAGAAGGGTTTTGTACACGCACAGACTTTGTGCAAAGAACACTAAATTTTTCTTTACAATACATTTCCACACAAACAAACACTCAAAACAAAAACAATGAATTACACACGTACACAAGGGACTTCGACCACAAAATCAACTTTTCTACATTTAAAAAAACATTTTCTATTTTCACTTACAAACTTTGTATGCATTTTCCAAACAACCAAACGTGTTTTTTTGGTGAACTAATTTGACTTTTCAGGCAAACCTTTGCCAAAATTTCTTATGCTAGTACGATTGATTTGTTTTTGCGAAATTTTGTATCAACGATTATCTGTTTTTTTTCTTCTCTCTACACATTCCTGTTTCGATTTCTTGTAATGGCGGCCTCCTGCCCTTCCTTAAGATATGGCTATCTTTCTAAGGGGGGAGTCCTGTTATGGCCGACTGCGTCCGTAATGGCTTCATGCTATGAAATACGAAACTAAGGACTTCTATTTTTCGGTTGACGTCACAGCCCGGCTGTTGCTAATCGTGGCTACTATAAATAACAGGCGCAAATCCCAAACTTCGCCTCACTTTTCGGTCCGTGTGCTAAGCGTACACACGTAAAACCTTTTTCTTACAGCTTACTTTCTTATACCAGCTTCTATTATCCCCTTTGTCCGGCGTCACCTTCCTCCTTCGAGCTAGCGAAATCTTTCCCCCCCAGTTCCCTTAGTCTCTCTCCACGATCGTTTCAACACGCATGCTTTTTCCCTATCTTTATGTTCGTCCTTTTTACTTTATTCGGCATGTCCTTGTATCTCCCTTTGGTATTAAATGAACCTTTCATTTGTAACCAACAAATGTACGTTGTTTGTGTTCTTCTTACACGGCGCTCGTGTCTCTGTTCATATTACTGCGCCAAAACCCAACATGGCGGTGTAAGCTTTCTTCCTCAATAGCTCCTGGACTGACCGGTCAGTCAACACGCTCCATTTGCGTCACGTGACTGGAGACGTGCCAGCGAATCTCTCTACAATGGCGAACCATCTCACGACTCCTTCTCCAACGGCAACACGTGTGCCTACGTGTTCCAGAATACAACAGTCCTTCTTATGACTAAAAGTCTTTCCTAGTAATGCGTACCGGCCCTTCTTAGGGCCAAAAAACAAAGTCTCTCCTTCCACATTTTAAGGGCTACACAGAAAGTCTCACATCACACATCCAGCAAATAGCGTACCAACGTCGTCCTTTCAACCATTAAATTACTATTAATTCTTTTTACATGCAAATTTTCTTTTAATATCGCCCCAAACATTTTCAATAAGATTTAAATCGGGGCTTTTGGGCGGCCAATTTAATAATTCAATACCATTCCGCTCAAAAAACTGCCTTGCATATTATGCTTGGGATCATTGTCCTGCTGAAAAATAAAATCAGATAATCTAAATCTATTAGCAGACGGTATTATTATTGCTTAAAATCGACATATATTGGTATTTGTCCATTATACCATCAATTAATACCAATTCCCATAAAACTTTACAGTTTGTTTAAAAATAATTTGTAATAGTTTATTAAATTCCTAATCTCCAGGACAGTTTAATATATTAACAATTATTCTGAAATATAGAAGAAAAAAAATGATGGACTATATAGTAATAGGAAAGATAAACATAGTATTTATTTTTAAATTTGTTTTAATGATTTTGCTACTTGGAGTTAAAATATTCTCTCAGGTAATCCTGAAGTTCCAGGTTGTTCTCTACATTTGCAGATTAAACATCTCCTCTCTGTGTTTTGAGATTGGCATTGTTAGACATCAAAGAAAAACACAAGAGTCCTATTAGTGGAGCCGCTTAGCTGACAATTTCAAATCAATTGTGCATTTTGTGATAAAAGCATAACATTTGGTACACTTATAGCCAAAGGCATTCCAAAAGGTTTGGGATATGGATCCATCATGAATTTTCAATATGTCGCGCATGGCAGCCCTTTCAATATGTCTGCAAGTGACAACTGTTTTTAGATCAATTTTCCTATCAGCAATGGATATAATATGATATTGATGATATAATTAGTTGAATTTATTTACCATACATAGATTTGGGGAATAGCCATATAGATAATACATGCAAGTCATTGAAAATTCAAGATGGCCGCCTTGACAATTGTAATCTCAAAATTCAAGATTGCACAGAAGCTTCCTTCTATCTCAAAATTCAAGATGGATATTGTAATTGCGTAAACAATTCTGATATAGATATATCGGTGTCAAATCATACATTTTTTATGATGCAGAAATCGAAATTGGACCTTTAGAATTTCACAGAAGCTTCCTTCTATCTCAAAATTCAAGATGGACATTGTAATTGAAATAAAGCTGCGTAAATAAGTCTGATGTGGATGATATCGGTGTCAAATCATACATTTTTTATGATGCAGGATTCATGTGTAGGGTCAGATGCGGGTGTCAACACAACAACTACCTTCACTGTGTAGATTTACGCAACTTTAATGCAATTACAATGTCCATACCAATCATGGCGGCCATCTTGAATTTTCAATGACTTGCATGTATTATCCAAATGACAAATGAAATTCATGATGGCTCCATATCCAAATCTTTTGGGAATGCCTTTGGCTATAAGTCTACTAACTTATTTGGCTAAGCGGCCACACTATATATAAATGTTTCCACAGATAAAAAGGTTCTAACAGTTATTCTAATGCTTTCAAACGCATTATTACAAAATGTTTCAGATGGAACAAGTGGTAGTGCTTCCCTTTGGCAAATTTAGGATAGAAGTTCTAAATCAACTCTACCACTGCTTGATAATCAAGTTACGCAATAGGATAGCCCCATATGAGCAGATTGCGAAACGGTTCAAGTTCCTCTCAGAATTGGTGAAAAATTCTGAAATTGATGAAGACAGTATTAAACTTATAATATCGTATTACAAAGATGATATTGACCGCAAATTAGTAAACGAGTGTTATCAGTTCAAAGAATATTTTCATTTTAGGAAATCCCAGAACACAGAAGAAAACACAACATCTAAAATGCAATGCGCAGAAGTTCTTCAGCTGTGGGCAACACTTCATTGAAGTATTCCCCAATATTACTATTGCGCTAAAGCTGTACTTGACAATACCTATCACGAGGTGTAAAGTAGAAAGGGATTTCTCAAAGATATCCTTCGGTCTACCATGACTGAAGAGTGTTTAAATTCTTTATGCATATTTTCTCTAGAAAATGACATTGCAAGGAAGCTCACATAAGACAAAACTGTACGTAAATGTGTTACTAAATGAAAAAACAGAATACATGTGTTTCATGTAGTATGTATTCTCTTATGTGTCTAAAATATAGGATTATATTGCTGTATTTAGATTGCTGTATTTGCTATGTTTTATTTCCTCATTCCAGGATGTATGTATATACCGTTTCTCTAACTCTTGATGCCTCTGAGTCTTGACACCATACTCTAGACCTAATAAAATGAGAACAATTCAGTTTTTTTACAAACTTTAACAACAACAATACCTCAAAACATGTGAAGTTTTGTAATTCTATCATTGTGGTCTACACATACAAAAATTGCTTTCAAAGCAAAAAATAAATAGATAGCCGTAGATGTTACTGATACTATTGTTCGGACTGAGATCCTCATCTTGGTTGTCATTTCCACAACGTTTCGGCCGATGTACTCTCCGGCCTTCTTCAGGTGTCAACCTCATCTCAGAAATACCGAACTCAGATAGCCGTAGATTTACCCAGACCCCATTGAAGAAGATAGCAGTGGTTACCCATACCTCGTTGCATGGCCCCATCTTCAAGGACTCCACCATATCACTCTCGCTCTCCGCACTTTGGGCCTCGAGATCCTTGCAAGGGCAACAAGGCCCTTCGGACCTTATTGAATGCTGCCCAATTGTCGGTTGTTGCGAAGGGGCCCTCATAACAGTTCAAGTTTCAGGGCCCCCAAAATGCCGTCCAGGTATGTAAACAATATTATAGTACCTGGCAGTGATATAGAAGATAAATATTTATTTCCGTAAGCTAATGTGCTGTGTGTGATAGATGAAAGTATAAACAGCACATGTAATATTTATTGCAGCGGTGTGGACTAATATTTTCAACAACATTGGATTAGAGATCATCAATATGTATAGATCTTTTCGAACTGTTGTCCTCATCTTGGTTCATCTTTTGAACACAACGTTTCGGCCGTTGTACCCTACGGCCTTCTTCAGGTGGGTGTTCACTAATGCTTTAATAATCTGGTTTGTACTAATACTTTGATAATCTTAAGTCACACATAAATTTTAAACTCTCAAGAATAATTGTCGACTCCCTAAATTCTACTCTAAAAGTATAATTGGAAGGAGTCGACTTTTACGCGTGTTTATACAGAGGAAGCCGCTTATTATAATCACAGATACTGTTATCAGCCTGTTACTGTTATCAAAATCAGTCGGTCCAAACACTTTATTTAAAGTGATCAGAATAAACAGCTTCATCTATATATCCTTCGTTTAATGTTATCACTCAATCAGTTCTATATAAATACCCTGTTCCAAAGTAATCACAATAAGCGGCTTCCTCTGTATGTAAAGTACATTAGTCCAGCTGCTAAGACCTTTATTTTGGACCAACTGTTCACCTTTTGAAGAAAGTCTCATTTTAAGTTTAGAAGAACTATATGCTGTACTAACTTGATAGAAAGGGAACGCACTCTTTCCGCCAAAAAATGTGATAATTTATAATTCAAATATTCTGAAAATGTTGCAATTAGTATATCGGGTTCTGGCACATTTTTTGAGTTATCATTTATTTTGGGTAGAATCTTGGCAACCAGGTTAAATCATGTCTAAAAAAAACACCCAGATTAAGAATAAAGCTGTTGCCAGTTTTTCTATGAATTTTAAGGGTGGCCATTTTGAAATTTAAAATGGACGACTGCGAATGTACATTTCTTTCAATTATGACTAAATAATGTGCATGGATCCGTCCAAAAATCTAATCACTTCTTTGCGTGAATATACAGTAGCGAATATAGGAATGTATGAAACACAACAACGAAAAGAAAAATGGCAAGAACCAGAGTCGGTCCCCCATTCTATCAAATTAGGACACCATTTGCTACAGCTAGACCAAATATGACACTTTCTTCAAAATTTGAACATTTTTTTGTATTAGCAGCTGGACTACATGGGTCTTGCTGTTCTCAATTATTCTATTCTGCTGAAATAATGATTGTATCTGGATGTCTGGATAATGAATAAAGTTTGATGCCAAATATCCAAGAATCTGGAAATATCATCATCATCAGCAGCCTTTTAACGTCTGTCGTTGGACATAGAACTTCCCCAAGATCCGCCAGACATCTCGATCGTGGGCGTTGCGGCGCCAGTATGAACTTATTTTTTGACGGCCACAGTTTCGCATATGATCTCTGGCGATCCACGTTGTGAGTTGTGAATGTCCAGCTGATGTCTGACGCTCTTGCATCATGGCTTGCATGGTTCTTAATTTGAGGGGAAATCTATTGGTTAGGTTCCATTTTTCAGCTCCATAGGGACTATTTGGAGGACGCATTGATTGTAGACCCTTCTTTTCAAAGCTATCGTTTTGTTCTTGAATGTTGAGCTTGCTCTGCCGAAAGCTTGCCAACCTATGGTGATTCTTCGTTACTAGCCACAATCCGTATTTACCAACTGACAACTGTCTACTGAATTTCTTGCGGCCAGAACATTGCAAGAAAGCCGACCAGAGGATCATTGAAAAGCAGAAGTGGACTACTTTTTCACAAGAATTAGTTTTTTTACCAGAAGATGCGGAAAACAGCATAAAAAATGGTATCGGCATAAGCGAGTTCAAATTCCGGCTTATGTAGCGTGTGTTCACCTCGCACTAATGCCCTTGGGGAAGGCATAAATCCACCTCTCTTATTTACTGCTTCCTAAGGTACCATGTAACCCACTAGAACCTGCCGCGTGTTACTTTGAAGAAGAAAGTCCCATTGCCTAGAGCAATGCAATGAGGATGCCAGAATGGTACCTCGACGATCTACTAGGTAGGTTGATTTGATTTGATTTCGATTAATTCTTTGCCACTAATGCCCCTGGGAAAAACATGAATTCACCTTTCCTAATAGGTCAGGTCTCCCTCCTGCCGGTGACATGTAATGTAATACAACCTACGATCAAGTTGCCCTGAAACCACCAGTTCCTGCTAGATCAGCGAAGTTAAGCAGCGATAAGAATTAAAAACAGCAGGTATTATGAGCAACTTGAGGCCTGCGTGACTAACTAATAAAAGCTTAGTAAATAACAAGAACTCGTCACGTGTTACTGGGAGGTGTGATTGAACTAAGCAACCCCCACTGCGCCGAAAAATGCTATGAGGGACCCCGACAAGCTACTAGGTCGTGGAATAATTTGGAAAAAAAGTATTTCGCAAAGTTCTTGAAAATTATCGATATTGGAGATTTTCATCAAGCGGGTATAGATTTGTAAATGGAAAATTTAAAATAGTACTTGCAAAATATATTTATCTGTGGTCTGCTTCAAATTGCAGCTGCATCAAGGATTTTCCATGCTTCCTGCACACAATGAAAAAAAAAGCAGCCTAAATGATTATATTGCGATTTAACGAATAATAATTCTTAACTTTTGCAATGCATTTTGCTCTTAATGCGCGTTTATTGCCGATACACCAAATCACAAAAGAAGATGCAGCAATATTTACGACGAATGAAAATCAATATCAAGGACTTGCGGGTGTGCATAGCTATTTGTGAGTATATGCGTGGACGTTTCTGTACAATCTTGTGTGGGTGTAGGGGGGGCGGTTATTTTGCGTGGATTAATTATTGGATGTCCAACAAAGAGCCTCTGTACTGTTTCACCATTCACTGTTCGGCCTCGCCACATATCTTCTGCCTTTTGTGTCTTCAGAAAGAAATTAATATGGAGGTTTTGCAATTGACTCAACAAAAGATGTTACTTTTCCTGTTTCCCTCGTCCTCTTGCTTTTACACGCCCATCGATCAGTTTATATACGGATTCTGGTTTCTTGTAAAACTTATGATCGAGGTCTCTTTTAAAATATTAAATTCAAATTGTTTTTTCTGACATAACAACAACTATATGGAACCCTCGTTCATTCTACTTGACTTTTGCTTTCTTTACTTTCTCATCCTATAACCTTTCTTTCTTTATCTCTCTCTTTATCTCTTTCTCTCTTTCCTTTCTCTTTCCTCTATACTCTTCTTCCCAGTCATCTGTCTTTCTTTTTTTTATTTCATTCAATCATTTTTTTTTACTTCTTCCTCTCTTCTTTCCAATCATCTGTATTTCTTTTTCATTCCATTCATTCATCTTTCGTTTTTCTTTCTTTCTTTCTTTCTTTTTCTCTCTTCCCTCTATACCCTTCTTCCCAGTCATCTCTTTTTATTTTATTCATTCCTTTTTCTTTTTTTAATTACTTTACATTCCTTCTTTCTTCCATCATTCCCCCTTCCTTCAATCCATTCATTCATCTTTCTTCTTCCTCTCTTATATATAAATAAATATATACATTTTCTTTTCCCCCTTCCTTTTCTCCTTCCTTTTTTCTTTCTTTTGTTCTTCATTTTCTTCTTCGCTTCTTTCGTTCTTTTGTTTTTCATTTTCTTCCTTGTTTCTTTCATTCTTTTTTTCACTTTATTCATCTTATTTTGTTCTTGTTTCTTTCCATTCACTTCCCTTTCTTTCTTTCTTTCTTTCTTTCTTTCTTTCTTTCTGTCTTTCTTTCTTTTCTCTCGATGTTTTCTTCCTTCTTTTTCTGCACTATATTTTCTTTCCTTATTTCTTCTGATTCCCCTTATCTTTCACATTTTCAATATGTTTTTGAGTTGTTTATTTTATAATTTACTCAACTGCCTGGCATATCTTTTTACTACCGTCTCCTTCCTTTCTCCTTCCCCCTTCGTTCCTTTCTCATTCCTTTCTTCCGCAAATCGTTCGTTTCTTTTTCAATACATTTCCCTAAATTGTTCCCTTCTTCCCACGCGATGTCAAGCGAGATACGCCATTTTCAATAAGCAAATTGAAGCCAAGGCTTCAAAGTTCGATCCCGACCTGCAGAACAATGCTTAAGCACCACTCATGCTCCCGCGCATGCGCA
>VCCN01002077.1:771477-781626 GCA_006491835.1 Architeuthis dux
TAATAATAATAATAATAATAATAATAATAATAATAAATGTGTTTCCAATCAATTGCTCGCTTTCTAAAAGTATCCTCGAGAAACGTTTCCATGGATGTCCTTCCCAATTGAAGAAACCACATTGCACCATTGTAGTCTTCTGTGGACCCGCCGACTTCTATGACGCAGCGATAGGTAATTACTGAACTGTGAATTAAGCGCTCGCTCATTGGGTGACTATGGGTCCTGAAAAAGAGTGACTCATCTTGATTGATATATCATGATATAATTCGAAAATAGTTTTGCGGGGATTGGCAGGCTTCTGTGATACCGGATCTCTTCTTTATTTTGACCATTAAAATCATTTGTTTTATTTTTTCTTGATCTTATCCGTTTCTTACACACGCACACGCATCCACACACACATATATGTAGAAAGAGATGTAGCAAGCTAGTCTCGAAAACAATTTCTACTGTAGTGAGTTCAATCCTTACTAGATGCCTTATACTTATGGTAGTGTTCCATTCTACGCTTAGTAAATATCTAAATATATATAGCCACCAGGGTGCTTGCCATCGTTCGATGAGTGTCAAGCTAGTCTTGTAGATCATTACTATAATAGAAAGTTCGATATTCGCTGGGCGTCCCACACGTGTGGCCTTGTGTTGCACTAAGCTAAGCTAAGCACAACCACACTTCACAACGTCCCAACTATAGTTGGTCCCTCACGAAAGAAGGGAATGACAAAATATTGCATTTATAATGTCTCATGTAAACGTGGAAAAGAAAGGGAGAAACTAGCCGGTCCCTGAAAGTCAGAAAAAAAAATACCATAGTCATAGGTGGAATAGAAATGTCTGGAATGGTAGATCATATCTATAGGGAGATGGGATCACACTGCCCTCTCTAGGATATTGTTCAGATAATAGATAGAACATTTTAAAACATTTTATTTTATTGTGAAAAAAAAGTATACAATTTGTACACATAATCGTATTTACACAAAATCTAGGGCCTTAAACCTTTGCGGTGGTGTAATAAACATCATAATTCTTCTTAAAATCATTTGCATCTGTTGATAGCACAACATATTCCGGTAACCTATTCCAAGGTCCTACCATTCTATTGCTAAAAAACAATTTTCTGATATCCAATCTACTTCTATTTGCTTCTACTGTATATGTGTGGCCTCTCAGTCCCTTGTACCCACTCCTAGTAAAGAATACATCAGGGTTTACTACTTCTAAACTACGCATAATCTTAAACAATTCTATTTTCTAACAATGTTAATCCTAACACCTTTAGCCTATCCTCATAACTCATACTTTTTAATTCCGGTACTAACTTAGTGCACGTCTCTGGACATTTTCTAAAAGATTTTTTTTTATCTCTCACCAAATACGGTGACCAGACCTGTGCACAGTACTCGAGGTGTGGACGGACACAAGTCTTATATAGTATAAGGAACGAGTTCTTGTCTATATATGAAAGGGTATGCTTAATCAGTCCTAGTACCCTGTTCGCCTTAGCCGCAGCACTGGCAATATACCTGGAGAATGATAGTTTATCATTTACTATGATACCAAGATCCTTTTCATCATTTACAATATCTAGTATATTTCTGTTCATACAGTAATCGTAACACGGAGTTCTATTTCCTACATGTAACACCTTACATTTATCTTCATTAAAAGCTAATAACCATTCTCTTGACCATAGCATTAATTTATATAAATAAAAAATATGGAACATCGCTGGACGATGACAAAAGTGAAGGAAACGGCATAAATTAGCCTAACAGGCGAATATATGTTAGGCTAGTGTGAATTTCCTTGCTTAGCAGTGAAATAATTGGAAATCATCTCCGCATATAAAGAAATATGGACTCACCTGTGTTACACGAGTTACTGAGAATGGAATCGCCTGTGTTTCGCACTTTGCTAAACTGATCAGTATATATGTTACACCAAATCGGCGAAATTGCCTAATTAGCGAATAAAGCCACGTATTTATTTTTTCTAAAATAAGTTTGACTACATGAACTTTTGATCGTAAAAAAACAGTTGTTTTTATCCTTGTTTTGATTAAATAAACTTTTGAACAAATTAAAACTACGTATTATTTATTTTTTGTAAAAAAAGTTAAGACTATGTATTTAATTTTTGTTTTTACAAAACATAAATAAATACGTAGGTTTAATTTGTTCAAAAGCTTATTTAATCGAAACAAGGATAAAAACAACTATTTTTTTCACAATCAAAAGTTTATGTAAACAAAGTGAAATCAAACCTTTTTTTTTACAGAAAATAAGTAAATACGCAGTTTTATTCGCTAATTAGGCAATTCTGCCTATTCGGCGAAACATATATACCACCATTTCTCCTCTGTTTGCCAATAGTTTCTAGAAAAAAGACTCATCTCCTTACATACAGGTTGAGCACCTAAGTAAGGCTGTAGAATGGATGGAGTTCAGTATTCTGTACAGTAGAATGGCAAGGACTCTTCCCCAAATTATAGACGGCAAACTTGGTAAATATCTATGTGCGAGGTGCTATCCAAAAGTTCGGGGAATCTGAACAGATACAACGATTGACATCAAGTCTCTAAATATCTCAGCACCTTTCTCAGTATTATTAGTTATATTTCACTCTTTTGCACGCTCATGTCAGATGTCTGGTGGTTATCGCTGGTGATTGAGTAGCAGCAAGTTTCCTCAAATGTCCAACAACCTTTATGAGTATTCTCGCAGACCCCCATCACTGCCGTGGTCTGAACAGTTTTAATTTCATGCAAATGCATGATCACGCCAGATGACTCGTGGTTATCGCTGGACCCCGTGTGATAGCATTTCTGCTCAGATCTCCAGTATATTACCAACTTTTGGACACAACGTTTCGGCCGATGCATTCTACGGCCTTCTTCAAGTGTAATATGCAAATCCGCAAGGAAAGAGAGACTCTTTTATCGGTCTCTTTCTTCAGTACACTGTTCTTTGGTGAGGCTTCTATTATAGGCATTTACTACGCTTACCTAAGTCTGGCACAAGGCAACAACTGTAGGGAACCTCGGGCATCTGTCAGGAGAGGGACACTCCTCTCAAACCTGCGACCTATGGGCTCTGCCCCTATCCGCGCCGCTCCGGTGGACCATAGGATGTAGCCCTCGGTTAGAAGGGTGGGGTCGACCCTGGGCAGGTCGCGCTTCACCTTGAAACTACACTGCTCGGGCTGGAGGTTTGCTCCGCACATTGGTCCCGCCGTCTAATGCCGTGGAAAACCATCCTCATTCGCGAAGCCAAGCCATTCACAGATATACAATATATCTGCCGAGACGGCCGTAGTGTTCACGTCCTGTGCTTCAACTACACAGGTAAGCCATACCATCTGAACACTCCCCATAGCTATCTCGCATCTGCCAGGAGAAGGAAACTCCTGTCAAACCTACGACCTAAGGACACTGCTACTATCTGTGTCACTACGGTGGACCATAGCATGCAAACTCCATTGCGCAGATTCTCCATATTCAGGCCCCGCCGACCTAGGACCCGAATAAAGACACGGAAAACCCGTCCCAAATCTCCGTCCGCGGAGCCAAGTCATTCAATACTGTGAAATATCGCAGCTGCTGTCGCCATAGAGGCTTTCTGAAAACTGGACAGCACCCATGACTCTATTTATTTGTTGTAGTCCAGCATTGGCTTCTTACCCACCCCATCTGTGCTCAACGCTTTGTCAGGATACAACACAGGGGGATATATCATCGACGCTGGTAGATCGAAGGCTTATCTCCGAGGGATCAACTGCAGTATATTTGAATGCGTTTCTCCGGAACATGATCCGAAACTATACTATTCAATGTTTCTCATACATTTTCTCTTTCTTTCTTTCTTTCTTTCTTTCTTCCTTTCTTTCTTTCTGTTGTCTTTTCGCACCATAAACCTTCCGTCATTCATTTTTTTCTTTCTTCCTTCCTTTCTTTGCTTCTTTCTTTCTGTTTTTTCCATTTTATTAGAAACCATCAACCAAAACTGTCAACATAGATTTCTTCAGTTTTAAGCTGGTCCGCACCAATGGAGCTAGAGGGCTGAAAATTATAACATTTACTCCTAATTATAACATTTACTTATTATGCCTAGAAAAAACATTTTTTTTTTTCCTTTTTAAAAATTACTCCCCAAAATAGGTTTTTAGTGGGGCGTCCGATTTTCAATGTAAGTTTATGTTAAATTGGTCCCTACTTTGTGTCCGGCTGCATTCACGCTTGTTTTTTGTTGTTGAAAATTCAGACTTTTTAATGATCCAACAAAAGGCGAAAGAAGTAACCTATTCATTGATCACCCCCTTTCCCAAATTCTAGTTGATCATCACCAACACAGCATGCTGCCAAAAGACGTTGGTCACGTGACGGTTTCTATTGAGTGACTAAACAGACTTGTATGATTCTTTTTTTTCTTTTTTTGTGAATTGTCGTATTTCTTCTTTTTTTCCCTCTTTCATTTTTTGGTATTTTCTTTTTTTTCTTTGTCATTTTTCTGCTGACCTTTTAATCCCTTCCTAGACCTTCGGCAGTTCTTTCGTTCCTTCCTTCTTTCTTTCTTTCTTTCTTTTAACACTTTTCTTAACCCATCCTTTCTTTATCCCTTTCTTTCATTTCCTCATCTTTTCCCCCTTCTTTTCTGTTCTTTCTTTTCTTCCTAAACTTCTCGTCTTTTTTCTTCTTTTTTTCTTCCCCTTTGTCTTTTTTTTACCGTTATTCATTTTTGTCATTTAAAAGAAATCTTATTCATTCATTCTTTCCTTTGACTATTTTTTCACAACTTAATTTCATTCGTTTTCTCTCCACTCTTTCATTCTTTTCCTGTAACCTTTTCGTTATTTCCCCATTCTTTCGCCTTTCACATTCATTTTCCCATCTTTTCTCCCTTTATCACTCTTTATTTTCTTTCTTTCTTTCCTTTTCTAATCCTTTCGATCATAATTTCCAAGCTTCTGTATGTCATTTTTCTCCTTCTCTTGCCGAAAGCAAAACAGAATGGATTATAGCGCTGCGTGCAACCAGCTTACTGGCCTCAGTCCAGTTTGTTCGTTGTTGGTTTATTTCACCGATTTACGCTAGGTTGAACACGTTCTGATTAGGAGCAAAAGCAAAGTTGCTTCCCGTGTCGCACGACACACGAGGCAATGGTTTTATCTCCATTTTTCAAACGATCCAACCCGACGCCAAAGATGGACTACCTTACAGGGCTAAAGGACTCCAACTGCCTTCCTATTCACCAATAGACGGAGGAGAGAAGTTGATTCATACCTTTCCAAAGAGCATTAGTGCAAAGCGAACGCAAACTTCCCAGTTTGAAATCGGTTCACCGATTTCTTCCGTTAACCGTTAGATCACTCACACTTTCGATTAGGAGTGGCGTGAAGAAAATGTCTAATGGTGGCGACGGATTGAATATCTGGTTGCACGATGTGTTGGGCAGCAGACAGAATCCTGCTACTAAAGAGAAAGGACCAAGGCAAGGTAGTAGTTAAGACACGTTAATGAGACTTCCTCTACTTTCCTAATGTTTTCTGGTCATTATTGAAACTCTTATCATTATTATTATCTTTATTGTTATCAGTGTAACCTTCGTTAATTACAAATATTATCGTCGATGTCAATACTATTATCACATGTATAAAACATATCCGTGTTACCTCGGAATTGACTAGCACAGAATTTCAGCAGATAGGATCTGCCTTTACAGTACATATCGATCGGTATTACTCAGGCATCGGAAACTAAACTCACGCCACTTCCCATCCTTTACCAAATTGAGTCATTACTATTGATGTTTAGTAAGATTAACTAAATACCACCCAAGACCATGTGATTATATGAAGATTGGGAGGTACATCACTTTCGTCTACATCATTTTAGCAAATATCAGCTTTGTCTAAATCCCTTTGGTCTAAAATCACCTTTGTCCCAACAATATCTCCAAAGGTTCTCAATAAGTTTCAACGGCATTTTGTCGAATGGTTGGCCATTGGCTAAGGAAGTCTATGATTGATGACATTTTGGGGTGCATCCCGGGATTTCTTTTTCGATTGAGAGATAATTTTTATTAGATTTTGGGACGGATCCTGGAATTCTTTTCCTCTCAATCGAAAAAGAAATCCTTGGATCCAACCCCAAATTTCATCAATTCTTCCTTGGTCTATGACCAACCATTTGACATTGAAATTCATTGAGATCTTTTGGAAATAAAGTGATGTAGACGAAAGTGCCGTAACCCGAAGATTGCATTACACTAATCCTTTAAATGAGAGGTCCTGCCTGTCTTCAAAATCAGCATGCACAATCCTGGCGTTTTACCTGAGATCGAACACCGGTAGGAAATACGCAAGGATCTTTGCCACGAAGTCAATGGCTTGTATTACAAGTATTAGTATTTGCAGTTGCACCCCCCCCCCTAGATGCCTGGTGGTTATCGCAGGAGACTGAGTGGCAAGTCCCATTAAATCATCGGCACCTTTCATTATTATTATTAGAAACCGTCAACCAAAACTGTCAACATAGGTTTCTTCAGTTTTTAAGTTGGTCTGGCTGGCTGACTATGTATGTAGGTATCACGCACACAGGCCGCACCAAAGGAACTAGATAGATGAAAACTTAAACATGTACTCCTTATTATGTCTAGATAAAGCGTTTTTTGTTTTGTTTTTTGAAAATCCCTCCCCATAATATGGTTTTTAGTGTGTGTGTGTGTAGGGGGGGGTGTTCAATTTGTAAGTTTATGTTAAATTGGTCCCTTAGCTTGTGTCCGGCATCCTAGTTTATTTTTTAAAAAAAATCTTGACTTTTTTAGTGATCACTGTCCAACAAAGGGCGAGAGAAATAACTTATTCATTGATCACCCCTTTTCCCAATGTTTTAATTCGTCACCACCATCACAGCATGCTGCCAAAGACATTGGTCGTATGACGGTTTCTATTGAGTGGCTAACCAGACCTATTATTAATATTATTTTAATTTTGTTATGGGGGTTATCGCTGAAGATTTTGTGATAGCATGTCTCCTCAAATCCCCAGCACCTTTCTCAGTATTCTTGCAGACCCAAGCTACATCGTGGTCTGTACAGTCTCAATTCTTCATCGAATTTCTAATTCATCCAGTCTCGTTTCTAGTGTTTCTGGCACGGTTCCAAATGCTCCAAATATTACAGGCACGTTTATAACCTTCAAATTCCACCGTTTTTTTCTCTGGTATTTCTATTTTTCGCTTTAATCTTTCGCCTTCCCCTGTGGTTTGCTGACACACCCACGTCCACAATCTAGCAAATCCTCTTTTGCTTGGTTACAATTACCAGATCCTATCTTCTTGCTTGTATAAAGTGGTCGGTCTAGACTGCAAATTTCCAGAGTATGTTACTCTTTTTATTTTCTTCGACTGATTCTGTTTTTTGCGTATACCATTTGTTTACGAAGGTTGGCCAATAAGTCCATATCCTGACACAGTTATTAGCTAAATGTTGATCTAAAAATTTTCACTGTATAATATTCGATATATGTGATTGATATGCAATTGATATTGAACCCAAGTTGTTTTCACAGTTTCCAGTATAGCACTGTCCTTCTTTATCTTATTACTGATAATACTACTACTACTAGTAGTAGTGTGACTACCCCCCACCAGTCTTAAATGGATGCATTACCTAAGAGTGTCATCTTTTGTAGTTCCCTCAAGTGTTATTTTTAAAGAGGAATCTCCTTGTATACATTCTCTAAAAATGCCATCTTTTGTTGATTCCATTGTCTATAATTTACCTGAGATCTGCTCAAGATGACCTTTATTATTATTGCTATCATCGTTATTGGCATTTACTAAACTTAGTATGATACGAGACTACAATAATGGGGCAGCGGTGAGGATCGAACTCCCTAAACTAGCAAATGGGTCTGCGGTACGAACTATCTCACCATCGCGCTACAGTAGGCGCCGTATATAATTATGTGTGGCGACGAAGTGGAAATGGACTCGCCCGAGGAAGTGACCAGCTTGAGGTACGGCAGGAAAAAGCCGAGTGAAACGGGTCGCCGACATATATAGACGAAGTCGTGATTCGGCGACCCGTACGTTGAGCGCTACAAACCCTGATGTGGCGAGTTTCTGGTGATAAAAGGACAGACGGTGAGGTCTCGAGCAGTTTTGTGCTGGACTCGCCGCCTAAAGCCACGTTGAAATTGCGGTGTAGCGGCTCAGAGTTCGTTAGCTGTTAGAGTGATAAGCGAGAAAGTGCCCCTTGAAGGAATCGTTCCAGTGTTGCAGCATTGACGTGCCGTTGGACCCAGTGCATCGAAACTGTGTCGGTGTTTTCCCCCCTCCCCATTTCTACTACATCATGATTTTTTCCAAATTTATATTTAAGAATTTCGATGCTACTTGCAAGCAAAGCAAGAAAATCTCAACAAGATTTCAGCCTTCCCAACCCTTTTAGACCGGAGGAACCCTTGAAAGGAACTTCTGCATAAAATAAATGTACAGCTAATGACACATCAGTATGTTCAACAAATTATACGTATCATATATTATGTATTATACAATATTATAAATTAGTCAATAGAAATCGATCCAAATCGATAAATAAGCCTAAAAGTCTAATTATAATTATTTTATTATATCATCGGAGATTGTAGTCTTTTAGCAATTGTTCCTTTACAAATTGAAATTCATAACAGTTGATAAACATTCTGGTTCTTCTAGCGTCGAATGTGATCAAGACAGGGGCCGTTACCCGATGTATAGAGAACAAATCAGGGGCAGCTACTCGCTATATAGGGGGTTCGTCAAATGAAACAGGTGCCATTTTCACGTATGTAACCCTAACAACCTCTCGCAGAACCTTAGGGTTCTGCGGAACCCCGATCGAGAGAGTCTACTTTACATGAAGAATTTCATCAGAATGGATGCATTTCCTAAGAGTGTCATCTTTTGTAGTTCCTTTGTGAAGAGTTTATTTGAGAACTGTTCATAATTGTCCATAAAGCTCGTTTTGGTAGTGACTGTGACAACTGATACTATTACCTGTGATATGTGACAACTGATACTGCCTATGTAACAACTGTTCTCGGCTTTGTGTCCTGCATTTACCAGATCTCTGGTGTCGAGATCCCAATCAACATTAAGCACTTGGATAAGATTCTAGAAACCGCGTGTATTCCCGAGCTATAGTTTATAGGATACCTTGTAAGACATTATTTTGCTATTGTTATTTTATTGCATCCATTCCAAGTAAATGGTCGTACAGAGAACAAAGTGATTTTATATCTCCTTAGCTGCCTGGGTTAAATAGATGTTTATTTAGCAGGGCTATCAGAGACAGGTGTTCGAGACACGGTGAAAAGTTAGAATTTCAAATGCTGATTTTCAAGGCAGGTAAACCCTTTTCATTTGGAAGATTGACGCAACACAATCTTCCTACCATATTACACCAAATGTGGCTTTATATCGTATTAAACCAAGATTAGTAAATATATCTCTTCGGTACGATGTTTCATCGAAACGACACTTCATCGAAACGACAAGTACGCGGGCCATCTGGAATTAAGACTACACTGGGTCAAATAATAAGAAAAATAAAACAATAATCTAAATTATCAGCCCGCGGAAATTCTGGAGAGGCGCCAGCAACACTTTAATTAGAGATATGTACATTTTTTATAGATATGGGGGCCATGTGGTCATTCCATGTGTACACGTATGACCTCTATGAAGGACTTCTCGGAGATACAGTCTCTGAGAGGCGAAAGATTTTCAACGTAAAGAAAATCAGTAAAATTTAACCCTTCATAGGGCATCCCTAAAAGTATTTTAGATATCAAAACAACCTTTTTATATGTTAAACTAGACCTAATTACAAGATATTTTCAGTTGCAAGTTTTCTGAAATCCTTTTGTTTATGGGGCCAAAACCTCCTCTGATAAAATGATCATATATGATGCCTCGCCCAAAAAGTGACCAAAATATTTTAAAAATTAAAATTAAAATAGAAAGTTAAATAAAACATAGAATTAAAGAATAACATTCAATAAAATAAATAGATATAAAACATTTATATTGACAAAAAAATAACACTTGTGCGGGCCAAAAACAGGCTAATTTAATGTTTACAGTTTCTGTCTTTGTTCAAG
>VCCN01002078.1:345911-356892 GCA_006491835.1 Architeuthis dux
AATATCGTTTTTTCTAGACATACTAAGCAGTAACTGTTTTAATTTTCAGCCCTCTGGCTTCATTACTGCCGGCCAGCCAAACTCACTTGAAAACTGAAGAAACCTATGTTGACAGTTTTGGTGACAGTTTTGGTTGACGGTTTCTAATAACTCTGAAAGACATTACAAGGTAATCGATAATCAAATACCGAATCTACTTTTCTGAATTTCTGAGATGAGGGATTATCATTACTAGGACAGTGCCCATTCCAAAGGTGCATGTTTGGAAGGGGCCATACTTGATGGTGTGTGGAGCAGCCTGCCATAATTGTCATATAAAATAATTTCCCGTCCGTCGTACAAAACTAAGACTTCTTCTCTTTAGTGTTGCCAATTTAGATATTTCAGATCTAAATTTAGATCTATTGCCAATTTAGATATTTTACATCTAAATTTAGATCTAAAATCTTAGATAAAAAGATCTATAATCTGTAATGTTTTTAATTTATTTTTATTAGATTTCTTGAGAACCGCTGATCCAAAAAACTTCAAACCTAACACGGCACTGCCTTGTTTGCTGACTAATATATCTTGCGAATGTCAACTTCATACAATGGACAGTTGTATGGACAGAGTAATCGCAGTGCATACACGCACGCACAGAGATTTCTTCAATTGTAGTTAGATTATACATTGATTTACTCGAACAACGTTTCGGCCGTTTTAACCTCCGGCCTTCTTCTTGAACCACGCTTTCATTCACTACGGGATACATGGCCTAGTGGATAAAAGCTTGGCGGCCATAGGTTCAATCCCTGCAAAGTGTACAGTACAGTACAGTACAGTACAGTGGGGGAGGCGCCCAATCGACATCGCACGGACGAATTAACTGGGAAGATATAACTGATATGAGATATCAGCTGGCATGGACAGCGGAATGAGAACAATCTACCCATGAGAATTGAATAACGAAGTTTACTAACTAAAACAGACCCTTGAAGAAGGCCGGCGGTACAACAGCCGAAACGTTGTGACTATAGCAAGCAAGATGGGGACACTAGTCAAAGTAAATCAGTGTACAGGTATACCTTGATTAGTGCAGTTAATTCGTTTCAGAATTGCCCGTACTGTTCAAAACTGCACTGTTCAAGGTCTTGTTATAATTTAATGTGGTTTTGTTTTCAGCTTATACTTAGCATTACAGCAATACCATAACCGTTCTACATCAAAACTCGCTCTAATCGAAACCGCACTATTCAAGGTATTCCTGTATATTAAAGATTAACCGATTTTCAACGAACTGGTGTCATATGTAGATTTGTTAATATTTCGATAGGTGGATGTGAACTAATATTATTTAATTTACTTATCCTAGAACCCAGGACAGGGTCGTTGGGGCGCCACAGATGACTTAATAATGAATGTGTCAATGGGGAGACGGAGCCCGTCCCTCTTCAGGTTGGTTTGGAATCAAAGTTGTCCGTCTCCTAGACTGGTTGCACAGTCTGTCCTATTATTTACTAGGGGGAGAAGAGTTGAATGCATGCCTTTCTCAAGGACATTAGTGCGAAGTGAACGCAAGCTGTCTCAGTCGGGGTTTGAACTCGGCTAGCTGATTCCATTCTCTATGCTCCTTACCGTTCGGTCACTCCGCACCTCCATGAACAAACACGGAAATATTAACAAAACCGGCACTGAATTCTGTTTGTAATTTAAATATTTATTATTTACAAGCATGTTTTTTCGGAATTACTTCGATCCAGGAGTTCTCTAACCGGAGTACGTGTACCTCTAAGGGTACGCAAGAGAAATTACGGGGGGGGAGTACGTCAGCATAGTTCCCTCTAAGCTGTGCGCGTGTGCATGTGCACACACGTTTTGCAACCAGCACACAAAGGAAATCAATGTGCGCACAAAATATTTCAAATTCTGTGGATAGCACACTGAGTTTTTTTTATTGAAGAAATATTGATTCCCTATGTCGAATTCAAAGGTGCGCACATACAGAAAAAAAATTTGCACAATATAAAATTTTTGCTCCGACTGTCTACAAAAAATAGAAGGTGCATTGCACGTGAGGCTAGTAAAAACACTGGATTTTTTAAGTGATCACAGCCACCTAAAAAAGATTTCATGCAAGACTGTCAATTGAGAATGATATGCGGATGTGTCTCTCTGAAACTGAATCTAGAATTGAGTTACCTATTGAAAATAGCCAAGCTCATCTATCTCATTGAAAATGTAACATTAAATTAAATGAAATTACTAACACATACTAAATATCTATTTTCTGTTCTATGGTATCCCTATATTTTACACTAAACAGGAATGCATTGAATAGAGCGGTTTTGATTAGTTCTGATTTTGATGTAATTCGGTTAAGATATTGTTGTACAAATTAATGTAACTAAGTATAAGCTTGGATAAAAACACATGAAATTATAATACACCCTTGAACAGTGCCATTTTGAACAGTCCGAAAAATCTGGGATAAAGTAATCACACTATTCAAGGTATACCCGTTAGATATTATTCGAATATCTTAACTGAAGCATTTTGTCAATTATTATCAATCTTTGACTACTATGTCTTTCATCTTATTTGTCACGATTTTTATTACACTAGTACCATTAAATATTATTCGAATATCTTAACTGAAGCATTTTGTCAATTATTATCAATCTTTGACTACTATTTCTTTCATCTTATTTGTCACGATTTTTATTACACTAGTACCATTAAATATTATTCGAATATCTTAACTGAAGAGTTTTGTCAATTGTTATCAATCTTTGACTACTATTTCTTTCATCTTATTTGTCACGATTTTTATTACACTAGTACCATTAAATATTATTCGAATATCTTAACTGAAGCATTTTGTCAATTATTATCAATTTTTGACGAGTTCTGCTTTTGATCTTATTTCGCTTGCTTTTTATTACACTTATAACATACATTTAATAGTATTTGAATTTCTTAGATGAAGCATTGACAATTATAATTAATTGTTGACAAGTATTTCCTTCATCTTATTTCTCTTGCTTTCTCTTGCTTTCTATTACACTAGTAGTATTAGATGTAACACTATTCGAATTTATTAGATGAAGTATCGTCAATCATTATTCATTTTTGACTAGTAATCCTTTCATCTTATTCCTCTCGCATTTTAGTACACTAGTAGTATTAAATACAATATTATAATATACTGTTCGAATATCCTACTTCAGTCGTCTTGAAACTTTAACTACTCGGGAAACCCTTTTCAATAATTAGATTTTCTAGGGAACCCTTTCAAAAACAACTTTCCCTTCTACATATATATATTTACATGTTTGTAATTATTGGATCTTGGCCTTGTTTATGGAATTATCTGAATGTGTATAAACTCAAATAGAAAATACAGTAAGACAAATAAGAACAAAGCTTACATAAGAAAAATAGACATATGCACCACTATTGACTGAACAGCGTCTGTGTCACGTAAATAACCACATACCTGTCAAGTTTCGATGTTGAAAATGCGTGAGAATCGTGTGACCCCACCCCTCCCAATGGAGGCGGGGGCTTCTAGGGGTCACAGGAAATTATGTATCCAAGATTGGCTAAAATTGCGTTTCAGGGCATATCAACTACTAAAATTAAGCGTTGTCTAGAAGTCTATTTAAAACATGTTTCAAAGGTTTTGTATGTGATCTTTCAAAATAATGTGAGTTCTAAAGTTCTATATAAATAGATTTTTTTAATCAGAAATCTAAACCGATTTAATAAATCTAAATAAATCTAACACTTTTTTATAAAATGCGTGAGAATTTTCCTTTCATGCGTGTGAGCGTGAGAATGTATCAAAATGCGTGTGTCTCACGCAGAATGCAGGTATGTAACCAAGATGTTTTAATTAAAAAGACAAACTGTTGTTAATTTTTTTCTCATATAAAAAAGACATGTAAAAACCGTGAAGCAATCGTTTATGTAATGAAGAATTATTAGGCATATAAATGTAACTTTGTTTCGCGGAACCCCTACCCCTGGGATTCCACAGTTTGAATACCACTGTAGATGAAGCATTGACCATTATTATTAATTTTTCACGAGTATATCTTTCATCTTATTTTTGTTGCTTTTTATTACGCCGGTAGTATTAGATGTAATATTATTCGAATATCTTAGATGCAGCATTGTCAATTATCAATATTCTTTTTACTTATATAACGTAGAATGACGACCTGGGAGATGCGATATAAAGCAATATTTATTTATTTATTTATTGCTTCAAAATGCCTCTAAGGGCATCTCCATCTACAATTTACATTAGAAATACTTATTCAACGTTAAAATATATATTAATTCAAGTGATAAAAATGCGTATAAAAACTTAATAAAACAAATTACAAACTCATTAGTACAGATAAACATTTACCAGGCACATTTTATTTGTCTGAAATAAGATGAAAGAATACAAGTAAAACATTAACATTAATTTGGAAACTTTAGGTTGACACTCTGCGAAAGAAACATTTTTCCCGTGATCTAGATTTGATGTGAAAATTTGAAATTTGGTGAAGACAGCAGCAATATTATTTAATCTTTTTATTAGATGAAGCATTGTCAACCATTATCAATTTTTGACTAGTACTTCTTTCATCTTAATTTTAGTGGATTTTCATCGCAACTACACAGACCGTCAGTCTACGGCTATTAATAGTAATATTATCTAGAAAGTCTTATTAAATGAAGCATTGTCAACCATTATCAATTTTTGACTAGTATTCTTTTTTCATTTTAATTTTAATTGCTTTTCATTGCAACTACTCAGACCATCTGTCCACGGCCATTAGTAGTAATATTATTTTGAATTTTATTAGATGAAGCATTGTCAACAATTATTAATTTGTGACTAGTATTTTTTGTTCATTTTAATTTTAGTTGCTTTTCATTGCAACTACTCAGACCATCAGTCTATGGCACTGAGTAAACAGCATGGATCAGATTTAGAGTCTCAGGTTATCCTTTATTTCTGGTCCGCGCTGTTTACGCGCTGCGGTAGATTGATGGCCTGAATAGTTAAGACCAAAATCCACTAAAATTAAGATGAAAGAAATATTAGTAAAAAATTAAAAATGGTTGACAATGCTTCATCTAATAAAAATGTCTAGATAATATTACTATTAATAGCCGTAGATGACGTTCTGAGTAGTTGCGATGAAAATCCACTAAAATTAAGATGAAAGAAATACTAGTAAAAAATTAAAAATGGTTGACAATGCTTCATCTAATAAAAATGTCTACATAATATTACTATTAATAGCCGTAGATGACGTTCTGAGTAGTTGCGATGAAAATCCACTAAAGTTAAGATGAAAGAAATACTAGTAAAAAATTAACAATGGTTGACAATGCTTCATCTAATAAAGAAATTCTAGATAATATTACTATTAATAGCCGTAGACTGACGGTCTGGGTAGTTGCGATGAAAATCCACTAATATTAAGATGAAATAAATACTAGTCAAACATTAACAATGGTTGACAATGCTTCATCTAATAAAGATTTCTAGATAATATTACTATTAATGGCCGCAGACTGACGGTCTGAGTTGTAATATTTTTTATTAGATGAAGCATTGTCAACCATTATTAATTTTTGACTAGGATTTTCTTTCATCTTTTAATCAGCAGGGCAGCTTGTACGGATAACCAGGCCTCTTGAGGCAAAGGGGATGCGAGTTTGAGTCTTGCTGAGAGCTTAACCTTTATTTCCGATCCACACTATTTATTAATGGCCGTAGATTAATGGTTCGAGTAGTTGCGATGAAATGCAATTAAAATTAAGATCAAAGAAATACTACTCAGAAATTAATAATGATTGACAATGCTTCATCTAAGAAAAATTCAAGATAATATTTCTACTTGATTACTAATGGCCGTAGACTGGCGGTCCGAGTAGTTGCGATGAAAAGCAACTGAAATTAAGATGTAAAAATACTAGTAAAAAATTAATAATATTGGGAAGACACATTGAGCCAATAGCAAAATATCTTTTACAGCAAGGCTGATAAAATAAAATGGTTGCGTACAACCCACAAATTGGAAGGAACTGTTTTCAACTATTGACAATTCTTAAATGTTAGCGGTTTTGTAGACCGACGGTCTGAGTAAGTTGCGATAAAAAGCAACTAAAATTAAGATCAGAGAAATACCAGTAAAATCTTAATCGTGGTTGACGATGCTTCATCTAATAAAAATCAAGATAATGTTACTACTAATGACCATAGAGTGACGGTCTAAGTAACAAATTAAGATGAAAGAAAATACAGCGTGGCGTAAAATAAGCTGACCATTTTTATTCTTTCGGTCCAGTTTTGTGTTATTTTTTGAAATTGTTATAACCAATACGCTAAAAAAGCGACCAAAATTATTGCTACAACCTCGATCAACTTGACCAGCAATAACCGGTCGGGTACGGAATAAGCGGTTTCCACGACTTTCGCTATTAAAACTTCTGTTGTAGGAAAACACACGCAGCCAGCCACACACACACGCAGCCAGCCAGCCACACACACACACACACACACACACACACACACACACACATATATATACACACCGTTGTCCGAAAGAATCGAAATGTTCAGCTTATTTTGAGCCACCCTGAATGAAAAAGTAAACAGGTCTGGTTTGTTACTGAATAGAAACCGTCATTTGACCAACGTCGTTTGGCAGCATGCCGTGTTGGGGGTGATCTATTAAAAGATTGGAAAAAGGGGTGATCAATGAATGAGTTACTTCTCTCGTCTTTTGTTGGACCGTGATCAATAAAAAAAAAATTCAAATTTTCATAAAACAAGCGCGAACGCTACCGGATCGAACTAAGTGAGCAATTACATTGTAAATTGAACTCACCACTAAACTCCTATTTTGGGGGAATTTTCAAAAACCAACAAATCGTTTTTTCTGGCCATAATAAGGATTAAATTTCCAGCCCTACATTGGTGACGCCTGTACGGGCGACACATACATACATACATACATACATACATACATACATGATCGCTGCCACTCGATACGAGTAAGGCGACTCCTAGGAGAGCACACTTTCATGTGTCCTCCACGGAGCAGCGCGCGCTTGAGAAAGGACCGGGTGCACAGTCCGGTCCTACCTTGTTAAGATGTTCTGTTAATCGGCGGCAGAGCACAGGCTGAGACGGCCGCAGAACAATCCTGTTGCTGCATACAACACCTGTTATTCCCAGACGGTAACCCATCTGGGTAATGACCAGGCTCGACGTCCCTTAACTTTGGTGATCTTACGAGAACCGGTGTATCAAACGCAATTTGGCCATACATACATACATACATACATACATACATACATACATACATACATACATAGCCAGCCAGACTCACTTGAAAACTGAAGAAACCTATGTTGACAGTTTTGGTTGACGGTTTCTAATATTACTCTAACAGCGTTGTTCTATGAAAATCTACAGCTTATTCGTTGTATGCAAGATCATCTAGCGACGTGCACTACTACAAAGCGATCGTTGATGTCCCTCCCTGCTAATTCTACTGTTGTTGGGTCTCCCTTATACAGCTGCAGGCTTGGCGTTGAACGGGGAAATATTAGTGAGACGAGCAGCGTGTGGATGGGGAGAGTTGAACTTGGTTTTGTGGAGGAGAAGAACATAGCAGCCGTGGCTCTGATGCCAGGAGAGTCCAAGACTAGAGAGAGAGAATGGCAAGCAAGGCGGGCAGAGGAAGAGGAGAGGAAGAAGACAGTGAGGTAAAGGATGACACTGCCGTATCAGGACAAGCATCTCTCATTTCGGGCATAATACCCGTCAAAATGACAGGATTATTTACTTAAGTATAAGCGTATTCTGCCTAGGACCAGAGTGGAGTATCTGTGCGCTCTGCCTGGGATCAAAGTGTCGTTACCCTGCCTTCTACCTAAAATCAGAGTGTAGTATATGTGCTCTCTGCCTAGAATCAAAGTGTCGTTCCCCTGCTGTCTCCCTAAAATCAGAGTGTAGTATATGTGCTCTCTGCCTAGGATCACAGTCGCTCCCCTGCTCTCTGCCTAAAATCAGAGTGTAGTATATGTACGCTCTGTCTAGAATCAAAGAGTATAATGTGTCTAATATTTCATTTGTCGGTATTAAATAAACACAATCGTCTTAAATCGTCCACATTTCTTCAAAGAAGCATTGCCATCATCATTATCATCACCATCATCATTGTTATTATTAATTTTGACTAGTTCTTCTTTCATCTTATTTTTGTTGCTTGTTTACACCTAGTAGTAGTAATAGACGTAATAGTCTTAAGTAGTTCGAATTTCTTATGATTACTTTTTTATTGTATATATAATAAATAAATTCGAGAATATATAAGACTTGTCAGTTTGACTAAGTTGGTAAGCCACGTAGCAATCACATGATTTCAAATTACAGTAGGGAAATCTTAATTTTATATATCGGTTTGGTTTAACGTGACTAGACAAACAGTGAAGAGTTAACTCCCCTAAATTTCTTGAGGATTGTTCTTGTTCTTGTTACGGGGTGAAAATAAGGTCAATTCAACTTGGACTGCAGTTTAACAGAAAAAAAGAACTAGAATGGATAATAAATAAAGAAGTAGCTTCCGACGACATTTGAACTCGCATCCCCAATACTAGGGAACCCGTCTTACACGGACAGAGCCTTCCCGATTAAGCTACGGAAGCCATTTAGTCATATAGCAACATTTCTTTTTCATTCATTTTTCTCCTTCTTCATTCTATTACTTTGATTTATTTTTCATTCTCTCTTTTTCAGTTTCCTTTTTTTATGATGTGCCACTTGGCCTCAGGGATATCTGGCGGCCTTTGCTGGGGATCAATTGACAACAAATGTCCTCAATACTACAGAACTCTCCTCAGTATTATAGCTGATTTCAGCAATGCTGTCGTCTGGATGATCTTGTTTCTTCCCCCGGAATTCATCATCATCATCATCATCAACATCATCCTCAACCTTTTAACGTCCGTCATTGGGCATAGACCTTCCCCAAGATTCGCTATCAAGGGCGTCGCGGAGCCAATACTTTCTGAACGTGTCTAGTTTGTCACGCCATCTTACTTTTTGCCGGCCGCGGTTTCGCATATGATCTCTGAGGATCCATGTTGTGAGTCGTGTTGTCCAGCGGTTATCTGACATTCTTGCAACGTGCCCAGCCCATTGCCATTTGAGTTTCCTTAGGGTTTCTATTATATCTCTGACCCCAGTTTGTTTTCTAATATAATGTGCCGTCTTGTGATTTCACCAAACTCTTTGCTAGGCTCTTCAGGGCCGTTCTTAGGGTTCTTACAACAATTGGAACAATCATAACTCACTAAAAGAAACTCGAAAAGAACTTAACATTTTTCAGAACTTCTTTTGGTGATTTCTGCAGTCTTCGAAAAGGAATGGCTTTGATTTTAAAATTCTTTAAAGTTTACGAATTGGAAGAACCCAGTACGATATTTTTAAACTAAAAAGAAAGAACTTCCGAATGTATTCCCCAGTAAACATGGCCGATAAAAACGATTTCATTTACTTTTCGTGGTTTGTTTTGTTTTTATTTTTAATCTTTGCTTTCTAATTCTTTAGATTATTTTTTTGTTGACCCACCAATTCAATTGTGAGTAGATAAGGTATCTTTCACGTTGAAATCACTAAAAGTGACCGTAGGGTGAGGAGTGACTGACAGTAAGTTACATTCTGGAAGTCAGAATTTGATTAGAATCCCAGGGGAGATCACGGTTGTCCCTTTCTCTCTTTGGTTGACTCTCTCTCTCTCTCTCTCTCTCTCTCTCTCTCTCTCTCTCTCTCTCTCTCTCATGCCAGATGCCCAGTGCGAAATTCAAAATGGACGATTGTGAATGTACATTTCTTCCAATTATGACTAAGTGCATGGATCCGTCCCAAAATGTAATCACATTTTCCACCCTTTCACAAACTTTATCGAAATTCATTGAGAACTTTTGGAAATATCGCGTGGACAGACAGGGGCGAATACAGAAATGTATGGAAAACAAACAAAAACATATCTTTCAATCAAAAACAAATTCCTGGATCCACCACAAAGTTTAATCACATTTTACGTGCCACACGCTTCCACAAAATGTTTTTGACATTCATTGAGAACTTTCGGAGATATCGTATGGATAGACAGAAGCATATACAGAAATGTAGGAAGAAAAACAGAAAGATATCTCTCAATCAGAATCATATTCCTGGATCCGCCCCAAAATGTAATCACATCTTACGTGATCCGTGCCTTACCTTTTCACGAAATCCCATTGAAATACATTGAGAACTTTTGGAGATATCGTGTAGACAGACGGGAGCTGGCACAGAAATGTATTTTAACAAAAACAGAATAAAAGTACCCCAATCAAGACCATGGATCCACCCAAAAATGTAATCGCTTCTTCCTTGAATGTGGCCCACCGTTCCACAACATTTCATTGAAATTCGTTGAGAACCTTTGGAGCTACCGTGTGGACAGAAGTGAGCGAATACAGAAATGTATAAAATCTTCTTTTTTTTTTTAAATCTCTCTCATGCAAAAGCGAATTCCTGGATCCGCCCCAAACTGTCCCGCCTTCCTTACGTCCCGGTGTACCTTTCCACAAATCTTCATTGAGAAATTTCAGAGATATCGTGTAGACGGACAGGAGTGAATATGAACAAAAAACGCAAAACGATCTCTTTCCGGGTATTTTTCTCATAAATTTCTCTATTCGCTCCTGTCTGTCCACGCGATATCTCCAACAGTTCTCAATGAATACAAATGCAATTTTGTGACAGGGTAAGCCAAATCGTAAGGACAACAGGTTAAATATTCAAGGGTGTGTCACAGTCATCAACTGCATTTCACATTCGTTGATCGTGGAGAGAAAAACTGGTATAGGTAGGCATTAAACCAAAAGAGACAGAAGGGAAATTCAATATGATGGAATGTGTGTGTGTGTGTGT
>VCCN01002078.1:361485-375162 GCA_006491835.1 Architeuthis dux
CATGTTGATGTCAATTATTGATGTTATAATCATGTTGATGTCGTTTATTGATGTTATAATAATGTTAATGTCCATTATTAATGTTATAATCATGTTGATGTTCATTATTGGTTTTATAGGAGCATTTTTTATGCGGTTTTTCAGACCCCACAAACTGAAGCATTAACAACGATTATTTATGTTTGACTAATGATTTTTCTTCATTCTGGGTAAGTTTGATGGTTAGAATTGATCTTCTGCAAGCCATAGTGCTATCGTAGAGTCTCGCCAAGAGCTTATTCATCATTTCCGATCTGCGCTGTTTACTAACGGCCATAGACTGACGGTCTGCGTAATTGCCATGAAAAGCAACTACAAGTGAGAAATTACTAGTCAAAGATTAATAATGATTGACAATGCTTCATCTAATAAAAATGCAGAAACTGTTCGTCGTTAATTTGGCATTCATATTAGCTTATATAAACTAATTTAAATTTGCTTGGTAGATATGCACAGACTGAGATAGATAGATAGATAGATAGATAGATAGATAGATAGATATATTATGTTTAAATTGTCAGCCCTCTAGCTCTATTGGTGCGGCCTGTACGCGCGACACGTACATACATAGATAGACAACCAGACAAACCAACACTTTTGGCTGACGGTTTTTAATAGATAGATAGATAGATAGATAGATAGATAGATAGATAGATAGATCAAACATCGATAGTCACGAACGCAATTTCCTTGCTTGATCAAGCCCAATCAAAATCCAAATGGGCCTCGACCTCTTTAGGGCTTCTTCTAAATTGTCAAGTAATTATGGTCAACCAGGGAATGAAACAATCCAACAGAGACCCCTTCAAGTTCATGCCTGGCTCCAGGATACTTTCTTCCAATTGCTGGATAACCTGTTTAGGCCGCACACCATTAACGGAATTGTCTTACGCATCGTTAGGCTCATTATTACGACTTTGGTACCAGAATTTCTTGCATTATTCCCTAGTTATTCCTTACCTTGCGATCAGTCAAAACAGCCACTTGCTCGAAATATTAGGTTTGTTTTTAATAGTAAAATGAAGGAAGACATAAACAACAAATAACGGTGAATATTTAATCAACATATGACCTTTTTGAAGCAATAACCCTTTTCCAACGATTTTTAAAGATAATTTGCCATCTCTATAAAAAAGACTATTTAGGTTCAGTAGTTATAAATTCAGTAAAAGCACGAATTATGGCTTCCCTATTATCGAACCTTTTATTATGTGTATGAAGTCCAACATGCTTGAAAAGATAATAATCTTCAGGAAAATGTCCTGTGAATATGGAGGGTGTTGCAAGACTTCATATCGCAATTCTCTGTGGGGTCTGGAAATTGGTTAGGTCACACACTATTAATGCAATTGCCTTCATCATTGTTAGCTTCGTCATTAGCACTTTGGGAACAGGAATTTTTATCCGGCTTCCAGAAAACCGGCATTAGCAGAAAACCGGCTTGTAAACTGCTTAGTTTTGAATCTGGTGGTCTCCGTAGTAGTTCACCGGTCGGTCGATCTGTTTTAATGTTTGTGGCGTGGTTGAATTGTCTTCAGATGAAGATTAGTGGATTAATATTGATTAAACAGACCCTGTTTTTGAAGTGGATTAATTTGTGTGTTATAAATAGTTTCGTTCTTTACTTTTCTTCGTTTACTTTTCATCGTATATTTTATATTTTATATTCTATATTTAAGAATTGTAAGTTGATTAATACAGATTAAACAGACCCTGCTTTAGGAATATATTAATTTGTATCTGTTAAATACAATTTCGTTCTTTACTTTTGATTGTTTATTTTTTATTTTAGGTATATAATAAGCCTTGCTGCAGAAATCCGGAAAAATCCAGAAATCCGGAAAAATCCAGAAATCCGAGTCACCTTTGGTCCCAAGCTTGTGGGATAGATTGTTCAGTGAACTTGCTCGAAATACAAGCCAATTCCTCTGTCTAACAATAATACTCATCAATTAACAGATTATTATCATTAACGTTGCTGGAAATGGTTAAATCAAACTCATTCAATTACAAAGCTAGTTGACAAACTAGATGCTTAATTATAATTATTAATTACTACATTATATTAGGTAACTAAGCTTTTGTGCCCACATTAATTTCCTTTGTGTGCTGACTGCAAAACATATGTGCGCGTGCGCACGTGCACAGCTTAAAGGGAATTAACTTGGGATAAGATTTGCAATTGGTGGTGGCGGGGAGCGGTTCTTGTACAAAGCAATCTACAACAAAAAAGAACAAGCGTGAATGCTGCCGGACACAAATTGAGGGATCAATTTAGCATAAACCTACATTGAAAATTGAACCCCCACTAAAACCTATGTTATGGGGAATTTTCAACAAACAAAACAAAATGTTTCTTGACATAATAAGGAGTAAATGTTTAAATTGTCAGCCCTCTAGCTCCATTGGTGCGGCCTGTATGCGAGATAATACATAGCCAGACAGACAAACAAACCAACTTAAAAACTTAAGTAATCTATGTTGACAGTTTTGGTGACAGTTTTAGTTGACTGTCTAATAATGGAATAACGACAAAACCTTATCTCACAATATCAAAGGATACATAGGAAGGCCGGAGATTGTATTGATCAAATGCCGTTATCAAAAAAATAAAGATGGGGATACTAGTCTAAATGTGTCATGGAATAATCACAATCATGGAACTTTAGATAATACTAAGGAAGGTCTTAGAGCTCATCGGCTAGAACGCAGTGCTCAAAATAATAAAGATGAAGATGCATAATTTATGGAATAATGATAATAACAAGCCTGGCTTCTGCAGGGTCAAACTCCACTCTTACTTCTATTCTCACGGAAGATGATTACTGTAACATTTGTATTGTATATATAATAAATAAATTAAGAAATATGTAAGACAGTTTAGCTCAATTGGTAAGAGCGCCACCTGCCTTCGGTCATGATTTCAAATCACGGTAGGGAAGTGTTATTTTTATATATCTGTTTGGTTTAACTTGACGGGATATACAAACAGTGAAGAGTTTACTCACCTGAAGTAGGTGAGGATTTTTCTTGTTGTTCTTGTTATGGAGGGAAATAAAATCAACTCCAACTTGGACTGGAGTTTGACAACATAGTGTTATTTTAAAGCAGTGGTTCTTTTCAACAAACGCCTATGTGGGCGTGAGTAATTTCAAAGGGGGGCGTTGAAGATTTTTGTTGAAGATGTTGGGGTGGGGGGTAAGGTCCAACTAAAAAGGGGGTCATGGTGGTAAAAACGTTAAGAACCAATGTTTTAACGTCTATACCTTTTCCCCCGAGCAAATTTAAAGTTAAGGCAAGCAAATTAAAAACTACCCCAAGTAAGTTCAAATATACGCCATGAAATCAAATAATGGATAATTTTATATCCGACAGAATATGATAATTATAAAGACATTAGTTGGGAACCTATATTTGCTCGGCGCCGGTGTGAATGACTGCTAAACGAGCGGCCTAAATAGTAAATGTAAATAAAGAAACAAGCGCAGTGCGGGGATCGAACCCGCGTCCACTTTGGAAGCAACCTTATACAAAGGCTCTGCTCTTCCCATTTAGCTAACGAAGCTTTCATGAGAGGTAGGGGTTTATTATCGTACACTTTGCCGGCTCCCTTACTCACATGTATTTAGGCACGAATATAATGCGGTCCCCTATGTCGACAGTATGAAATCAAATAGTGGATAATTTTATGTCCGACAGAATATGATAATTATAAAGACATTAGTTGGGAACCTATATTTGCTCGGCGCCGGTGTGAACGACTGCTAAACGTGCGGCTAAATCGTAAATGTAAATAAAAAAACAAGCGCCGTGCGGGGATCGAACCGCGTTCACCTTGTAAGCAACTTTATACGCAGGCTTTGTTCTTTCCACTGAGCTAACGAAGCTTTCGTGGGAGGCAGGAGTTTATTAGAAGAGAAGAGCCTGTGTATAAGGTTGCTTCCAAGGTGGACGCGGGTTCGATCCCCGCACGGCGCTTGTTTCTTTATTTACATTTACAATTTAGGCCGCTCGTTTAGCAGTCGTTCACACTGGCGCCGAGCAAATATAGGTTTCCAACGAATGTCTTTATAATCATCAATATACGCCATGCAAATTTTAAAATACGATGAACAAATTCAAAAGTACGGCCTGCAAATTAAAAAATACAGGGGGTTCGTACTTGAATTATGGACGTTAGCATTTGGTGGGACTAACGAAAAAGTCCCATGAATTTTATTCAAGTTTCAACAAATTTACATTTGTAACAACTGAAGCGGTAACTTAATATTATATGTGATTACTAATGTTAATAGTGTTGTATAGCGGGTGAATGTCCTGGACTTGGATAGAAAGGAAACTCGAAGACTTGCTTGTAAAAATATCTGGACATATTTTTATTCCATAGTATGCACAGCATACACTTCGTCGGCCGGTGGATGAAGAGTGGGAGAGAGATAAGGAGAACCGTCAGTCTGTCCCCAACAGTGACAGCGGTCTCTGGCCTTCCGGCTCCGCTGATATCTGTCTCTTCTTTGAGTGCCGAGTTTTCTGTCAGCATCTCCAGTTTTCTATTCTGGTCTGCTTTATAGGTTTCTCTAACGCCTACGCAGGTGTCATTCACATCCTGTTTGTTGGACACGCATATACCTATTTCCTAAGGTAACCTTTTCGTAGCAGGATATCATAACAATAGATGCAGTTCGCTTCTCTTTTTAATTTGTTCGCCGTATTTTTAAATTTGCTTGCCTTAATTTTAAATTTGCTCGGGAATAGGTATAGTCATTTCCTATAGTAGTTCCACTACTGATCCGCAAATTAATCCCTACGATGAATTTTCCTAGAACCAATTTTATTACTCATAATTACGAAAACTAGAGGTCAAGTCATGTTTCGCTTGAGCCAATCCTAAGAGACGAAACGGACTCTGGAGACAACGGAGGACGTTAGTCCAGTCAATGTCCGATCTCCTTGCAGCTATCACGGAATAGAAAGTATCCCAGAGGCAGAACCCCATCACCGACCAGTCCATTCGTCGGCTCCTTAGCGACATCCAGCTCGTGTGTCCCTTTTCTCTTCCTATGCTCTACATCCATGTGGATCGCCCTTGACACTGCTATTTAATAAAGAGTATTCCGAATTAGTTCAGTGAGACAAGATCAGATCCTTATTTGTCAATTCCAAAACTCATTACCACTTTAGTCAGTTGGCGCCATCTTGCAAGAATTATAGTCGCCATTTTGAGGAGAGCAATTCAGTAATATCCCGCTTTGCACATCCCGTTTAGCGCGGATTCGCTATAGCGCTCCTTTGCAACTATTTTTCCTTATAAATTTAGTAATCAAATTTCCGAAATAAATAATGAATGATAAAAGATTACATCACAGACAGTACCCGAAATAACCGTTTATAGTACACTTTGGTTAATGTGCCATGTGTATGAGAATAACAACATACACATACACAATACTTTATTATATACAGAGTGGGTGAAAAGAAACTCTTTATTCCTATTCTAGTGAAAAGATTCGCGGATATACAAAAGGTATATATAATTTCTAATAGGGAGTTAATTCTCACCCACCCTGTATATCGACACCTCATGATATTTCACCATCTCCGGAAAGAAGCTGCCAGATGAAATACACCGCACTAACCCATTCTATTTTGTTGAGGCTCAACAACGCCATCATATATTTTTAAATAGTTGCTGGCACAATCACTTTTTATGCGATAGTATAATTATCCCATAACGATGTTTCATTTAACGCTGCATTTTAGAACGTATCTAGAGCGCTAATCGAGGTAGTACTGTATTACAGTGAGACAAGGTTAGCTCCTGATTTGTCCATTCCAAAGCTCAAGTCAGTCGGAGCCATCTTCCAACAATTTAGGTCGCCATCATTGGCTTTTGAGGAAAGCAGCATTGGAAAGCACTATTGGAAAGCAGCATTGGAAAGCAGTATTGGAAAGCAGCATTGGAAAGCAGTATTGGAAAGCAGTATTGGAAAGCAGTATTGGAAACTGAATCATAACCAAATAGTGCCGTTACGCTGGCTGCAACATTAGCCATTCCAACCTGGACTTGTCAATGCACTTAATTCAGTGGTGGATATTAATCACATGGACCGAACATTATTACCACTCTCATGAACCTGTGTTGGACTAGCCTAAGCTTAGGTGATAAATTGTGCGCCTCACCGTGAAGCAATGATCAAAAAGCTGATATTGCAGACCATTACTGCCGTAGCAATCTTTATGGGGTGCCACGCCCTTGCAACCCTCTACCAGTCTAATTATTGTTATGAAAGATCAGGGAGGCTAGCGGAAGCAACATCGCTCAATCATATTCAATCATTTAGAACAAAATACATAATAATCAAAATAATGAGTGCCCTTATGCTGGCTATGCCCTCAGCCGTCCCTATATCAGAGATTTCCGATCGCCGATTCCATTTTCCGTGCTGCTAACCGTTGGGCCACCGGAACCTCCTGTAGTGAAAACAGTATTTCGAATTGAAGTAGTACCGTATATTCTTGAATATAAAACGAGTTTTTTTAATTAAAAAAAAGCACAAAATCAGCAGTTCGACTTATACTCAGGTCAGTCAAATATGGCCAATACATTTTCCTATATGAATACAGCTTCGATAGACACAATTCATAGTATCGAGCGATAATGACCGTTGTTTTAATTCAATTCATTACCATGGTTTTGTATGAAATGCTGTGTAGGTCTTATGCGGTGCGTATTGTGTAATATCCCTTTTTAAATCATTCTTGCATGTAGATTCGTCATCACTGACGAGAATTTCACTTTTAAAACCTGAAAACAACGATCGATATGAAAGAGATTCATATATCGGTAACAGCTGACTAAGTTCCATAAACGGTGAAATCATGAGAACGGATATCTCTCATGACGACGTTATGGCAAAATAACGGACTCGGCTTATATTCGAGTCGGTTGATTTTCAGAAATGTTATGTTCAATTCCGAACTCGTCTTATACGCATGGTAGAATTATATGCAAACGTATACGTTGAGTATTAGAATGCTACTTTTCCTTAGAAGATGTAACCATGTTAGTGACTATATTTATAGAATGTCATGACTTGTCACATCGCTGTACAACAACAGGCTCGGCTGATGGCTGATACTGATATTATAAGTGTGACTGATATGGTATGAAGGGGAAGGAGGACAAAAGTTAGGTAGTTCAATCTGAGGATAGGTAGGGAAAGGAGAGAAAAGAAAGGTAGTTTAATAAGAGGGTAGGAAGAGAGAGGTAAGTAGTTTAGTAAGAGGGTTACAAGGGAGAGGGGTTGATGGCTACTACTATTGATACTATACGTTACACGACTCTTATATAAGTGATTTACATCCAGACCGGCCCTGTTGGCTAGGGCCTAGAATACGCCCACTGCATCACCTGCAGATGGGTAAGACCCCTCCCCCCAACAGGGGCCACCTCCTTTTTCACCAAAGACGCAAGACTTTAGTTTAAAAGAATAACCTTTCGCCAAAGTCGCAAGACTCTAGTTAAAAATAATAACTGTTCATCAAAGTCGCAAGACTCTATTTTTGAGGAATATTAAACTGATTTCGGCATTAAATGACCCATCAAGGGTTGATATGTCACTAAACAAATCAATCAATCAATTACATCCAGATCCTCTTATAAATTGAACCAATATTAGACTGTCCTTTGGAGCCATGATTAGTCTCATCGACAATTAACATCGATCTTCATTTGTGGCTTTGTGTTAGACTAAGAAAGATTCGATTCTCACAGGGCGACCTAAACTTGTAGCCTTGTGTCAGACTAAGATGCGCATGCTCCCCCAGAACAAGATTCGACAACATTGCAGAACACAACAGACATCCGAGGAAGGCCGAAGGGTTCACGGCCGAAACGTTGTGGGGGGGGGGGACAACTCTAACTTCTATTCCGACTGTAGATAATTACTGTAACTTTTGTATTGTATATATAATAAATACAAAATTATACAAATATATATATTGTTTCTATATTTATTTATTAGAATGAAATAAAACCATCCGTATCTGTATGATAAATTTTCGTTAATATCTATCCAACTATCCAACACTATGTCTGTTTTTCCCAGCTCAGTATACATTTCACACACAAATGTGAATAGTTGGACTGCACACACGTGAGTTTTCTACACTGCAAAAGAGCTTCTGAAGACGCCGAATGAAATTCGGCGAAGTGCATTAAGGCTTATCTTAAGGATTGCTGGCGGCCCTATTACGAACTGAGCCAAACTGACAAGTCTTATATATTTACGAATGTATTTATTATATATACAGTTATAGAGGTAATTTGACAATGTGGAAATGAAAGATTGGGAAAACCGTGTTACGTCTCAAACATATTTATTATCGTTAATAAATAAGGCGTTATTAAGCCTTAATGCATTTCGCCGAGTTTCGTTCGGCGTCTTCAGAAGCTCTTTTGTAGTGCAGAAAACTCACGTGTGTGCAGTCCGACTATTCACTTTTGTGTGAAATGTATGCTGAGCTAGGGGAAATAGACATAGTGTTGGTTGTAGGAGAGAGGGAGCGAAAGGGGCGATACACCCTGGGTGGTTGGTCAAATATATATACTAGGATCGGTCAAAAAGTAATGCCTTCTTTTGAAGTTAGTCTGTCCATCGAAATGGCTTTGCAAACTTCTAAACAGATGGTAATCGGAAAGAGCAAGGTCCGGGGAATATGGTGGATGAAGCATTTTTTCCCAGCCGAGTTCTTCCAGGAGATCTTTGGTCATTCGTGCAGTATGGGATCGTCGTGCGTTATCATGGTGAAGGATGATCCCTTTTCTGTTTGCTAAAGATGGACGTTTGTTTTTTATCTTAAGCTGCTTTCAAACGCCTTAGCTGTTGGCAGTAAACTTCGGCTGTGATTGTTTGATTATTGTTTAGCTCGTAATAAATGTATTGCATATCCCACCATACACTCAGAAGAATCTTCCTTGGATGCAGGCCCCCTCTTGGCTGCTGAACAGGCTTTCCACCACGACTAAGCCACTGATGCCTTCGCTTAACATTGTAAGGATCAACTTTGCATCCTCAGTAATGACTCTGTCGTTTGAAGCTGACAGGTATGCAATGATGCACAGTAATCGACACGTTCTTTGCTATTCTCTGCTGACAGGTCATGTGGAACCCACTTTTTTTTAACCCTTGACACTTTCCTACGCCTTTTCATTTCGCGATGGACAGTCATGTGACTTACTTTGAAAGGCCGGCTGGGTTCCCTAACGGTAATGGTAGGGTTAGCTTCAACAGCTGCTTCCAGTGCCTCAGAATCAAGTCCTCTTGTGCGACCTTCTTTTGGCTCATCCTTTAGACTGAATCCCCTTTTCTGAAACGGGGAAACCATCTCCTACATGTTCTTTCACACATTATGCCATCATCACATGTGATTTTGCTGCTGTATTTGCATTATTCCCTCGGTGAAATCCATAGAGTATGGCATGACGAATGTGTTCTTTACTTGGATTTGAAAGCTGTTCTTCAAATAATATTCACAGAATCTGAAAGAAAATGAGATATATTATTCATCTAGATATCTGCAAATATCAGTAAAAGATTGGACTTAAATCTTGACAGAACTTTTGTTACAACCTGATTCAACAGATTTAATAGTAGAAGCACACAAAGCAGACCAAAATGAACACAAAAGTCCCAGGATTCCAAATCATTCAATGGTGGAATATCACGTTTGAGAAGGAAGGAGACAGTTGAGGACTAGATTTGGAATCTTGAGACTTTTGTGTTTATTTTGGTCTGTTTTGTGTGCTTCTACTATTACATATGTTGTAACTAATGAAGAACAGGCATTATTTGTTAGCAATGTGTGTTATACACAGCGGCCATTTGTCAGTTGTCAGTTGTCCCTGGCAGCCATTTTGAAATGACATGCCATTGGTTATACATGTCCTCATTCAAAGGTGGAATACCACGATTGAGAAGGAAGAAGACTATGTTGAGGACTAGATTTTGAGTCCTGAGACTTTTGTGTTCATTTTGGTATGCTTTGTGTGCTTCTACCATTAAATATGTTGTAATTAAAGAAGAACAGGCATTACTTTTTGACCGAACCTCGTAGCAATGTGTGTTATACACGCCAGCCATTTGTCAATTGTCCCTGGCAGCCATTTTGAAATTACATGCCATTGGTTATATATGCCCTCATTCAAAGGTGGAATACCACGATTGAGAAGGAAGGAGACTATGTTGAGGACTAGATTTTGAGTCCTGAGACTTTTGTGTTCATTTTGGTATGCTTTGTGTGCTTCTATTATTAAATCTGTTGTAATTAAAGAAGAACAGACATACAATATATATACATAATACAAAAGTTGTAGTAATCATCTTCAGTCGGTATAGATGTACGAGTGGAGTTTGATCCTGCTTGTTCAAGATACTTCTTGTCCCGATGAGACTTTTGTCAACAGCCGGTGCTTATTCATTACAAAATCATTTTTTGTTAATTATTCCGCTCGTTCAGTTTTCCTATTTCGATTTCACAGATCAAAGCTGAAAAGCAGCTGACGTTTTCCGAAATATTACAAACAAAACAAAAATAAACGACACAATCCTTTACAATTGGGATCGTCATTCATCACAGTGTTTGGGAAATTACAATTAAGAGACAGTTTGCTTTCTGGACAATAAGAGAAACACATCTGATTAGTCACTCAATAGAAACCGTCGCGTGACCAACGTTTGTTGGCAGCATGCCATGTTGGGGGTGATCAATTAAAAAAAATTAGAAAAATGGGTGATCAATGAATAAGTTACTTCTCTCGCCTTTTATGGAGCGGTGATCACTAGAAATGGCCGAATTTTCAAGCGTGAATGCTGCCGGACATAAACTAAGGGACCAATTTAGCATACAATTTAACATTGTGAATTGAACCCCCACTATCCCCACTAGCTCCATTGCATGTACTCGCGTTATCTGCATACATACATTTATAGCAAGCTAGCCAGATCAACTTAAAAACTGAAGAAACCTATGTTGACAGTTATACTAGAAAAAACGAATTTAAAAAAAACAAGCGTGAACGCAGCCGGACAGATATTAAGGGACCAGTTTAGCATAAAATTACATTGTAAATTGGACCCCAAATAAAAACCAAATAAAAAAAGAGGGGGAAAATTAAGTTAGGTAGTTTAATCAGTGGGTAGGGAAAGAGAGAGGAAAAGAAAATGAGATAGTTTATTACGGGGTTAGCAAGTGAGAGGGGGAAAGTAAAATTAGCTAGAGGGGTTAGGAAGAGAGTGGGGAGAAAAAGAAAGACAGTTAAGAGGGGAGGAAGGGGAAGAAAGAAAGTTATGTAGTTTACTTAGGGATAAGAAGAAAGAGAGAGGAGAACAGAACGTTAGGTAGTTTAATAAGAGGGTAGGAAGGGAGAAGGGAGAAAAGAAAGTTATGTAGTTGGCAGAGGTAATTAAGCATTCTTTTCAAAAATGAGTGGAGGTTATATACACCTTCCACCTTTCAAAAGAGGTTGAAAAAGTCCTCTTTTGGGATCGCCATCATAGCCTACATAGAGCAATGGTGCCTTAGTCCCTTCAAAGTATTCTCCTTATCCCAGCGTCCCCTTTTCAAAACAGTTCTCTTCGCCATCAGCTGCCTCCGCGTGTTCTCCTTAATCTCGTCCATGGTCTGAAATATCCTTCCTTTAAACGGCGAAAAGCCAGAAGTTACAGGGTACCAAATCTGGACTGGAGGTGGCTGATAGACCTGGGTGATGCCAAAAGACCTGGCACAATTACTTGCTTGGCCATTTTGAATTCGACGGTCACACAGTACACAAGCTCACTCAGTGGCATCTCTAAATTGATACTTTCCGGACATCCTTCGTATAATGCATTATAACACATGAAATAATAACAATATTGTATCTCAGTAATTTACGCTATACTAGGAAGGCCGGCCAGCACACCCTCAGGAACATAGTAATCAAAACAACAAAGATGAGGATACTAGCTAGAACTATGTCGGTAATTATGTTCACTGAGGCAGTGCACTTTCCAAGGGTGCATGCTTGGAAGGGGCCGGATTTTATGGTGTGTGGAGGAGCCTCCCATAATAGTCATGTAAAATAATGTTCGATGAACTTCGAAGTATTTCGTTTACTTCTTTTCAGTGTTGCCAATTAAATTTTTTATATCTAAATCTAGATCTATTGCCAATTTAGATATTTTATATCTATATTTAGATCTATATTTTTAGATAAAAGATCTATAATCTGTAATTTCTTTATTTATTTTTATTAGATTTCTCGAGAACCGTTGATCCCCAAAACTTCAAACTCGACTCTGCACTGCTTTCTGTACTGACTAATATATCTGGCAAATGTAAACTTCGTTCAATGGTCAATTGTCAAGTAATCCCAGTGCCTACACACACAGATAGAAAGAGATTGCTTCAATTGTAGTTAGATAGATACTTCATATAAGAATCAATGGCTGTACAGATTTTGCAACAAAAGCACATTTAAATCTGCAACTAAAGACAAAACGATGATTCCAAAACTGTCATCAGACACAGAATATTTAACCGGAATTCTTGTATTAAGATCGAGCTTATCAGATCGAACCGATTATTTGAATCGCTGAGTTGACTTGGTGTGAAACACGCGGTGTCAAACTTTGGAAAAACAAAATGTATTATATCAATACACAATGATCCATATCAATGTATTATATCAATACACAATGATTCATATCAATGTATTGTATCAATACACAATGATTCATATCAATGTATTATATCAATACACAATGATTCATATCAATGTATTATATTCAAGGGTGGGAAACACCTGGACTGTATAAGTAAACAGATGGATAAATAGGTTTTTATATTTACTGATATACCTGCGTGGTTCAAAGTCTTTAAATTGACCACCGCCTCCCATATATATATATTTAAAAAAGAGAAAGATCCGCAAATGTATTAGATTTAAGTATTATTTTTTATTATTACTACACGTGTTTCGGCTGTTAAAAGCCTCTTCAGGTAATTATTTTTTTTTTAAAAGGTGAACCTTTCTCTTTTTTAAATATTCACTTTCTTCTCGTTGGACCTCTCATAACTTTTTGCTAGCACTTTAGTAAATAGATATAAAAACATATAGGTTTATATGTGTTTATAAAGTGACCTACATACGCCGAGGTGACTTGGGGCGGTGGTAAGAAACTGGGCTTTCGACGCAGAGATCCGGTTTCAATCAATCCAAACCAAGACACTTATAGTCAGTAGCCACACTGATGGGTCGTAAAAACGACGAAACAGCGCTGTCTGTGGATTTGACAATATATATAGAGAGAGAGAGTCTAGAAAGCTTTGTAGCTTTAATCACTAAAGGTGTTGCTTAAAATAATGTTTTCTCTTTTAATATGAACAAGTTTTTTGTAGGGATCATCAGTTGTTTGCCATGGAACTGTTTCGGGGATTTAAAAACAAAACAGCCATTCTACCATGGTTCCCCAGCAGTACTGATCAAGCACCACCCCCTTCAATATATAGTCTGTAGAAACTGTTTTGTTTTCCCGTATATGTTTAAAAACTGTTAAAAAAACTCCAATAGTGAACGATAAATCCCCCGATCTACCA
>VCCN01002078.1:417032-430364 GCA_006491835.1 Architeuthis dux
TGTAAAAAGAAACGACATTTCTTGTGTAACAACCTAATATTTACCTCCAGTTTCTCTTCCGAGTGGCATTTAACATTTTGTGAGTACCCACTGTGTCAGACCTCTACGCTAAGCACGTACTGGAGTTTGACAATATTCAATACATATAATATAATCATCATCTTCATCATCATCATCAGCAGCAGCAGCAGGTCATAAATCCTGTTCTGGACAAAAAAAAGAATTGGAGGCGGCAGGATTTCTCAGCTACCCTGCACGTCCCCAGGTGGCGGATGGGGAAGGCTCCGTCGTCAGAAGGTTTTTGTTTGACTCAGAAGAAGCCCCGGAACAATTAATGGTGCATTGGGTACCGTCTAAGGTGGACCATAGAGACCCCCTGCAGAATTTACCGAATAAGGTGGCACCATTCTGAACGCTCACCAGAAAACAGGCAACGGTTGAGCTACATTAGCCAGCACCTTCCTAAATCCAATATAATATAATAATATATAATATCTATAATATAATATAATAATAGGCAAGTCTTTGTTTCCATAAGCGTAGAGAAGTAATCCTTAGAACATGCTTAATTGTTCCGGGGCTTCTTTTGAGTCAAACAAAACCTTCTGACGACGGTCGTGGTGCTCTCATAAGCCTTCGGTGTCGTAGTGGCTGAGCTGTTATGCGTTGGTTTCATTCTAGGAGAGGGTGGCCACAGATGCGACCCCGGATCTTCCATTTATGAAAAGGTTGGGGGTTTGGCACCTGATAAAGCTGATGGACTGATGGAAACAAAAGTGAATAACATTACAGTCAACACGTGACAATACCGCACTTTAAAATACTTCTCATTATATCCCTTCTTTTTCACAATTAAAAACTCTCTCTCTCTTACTACCACTGTTTCTCTTTCTCTCTCTCTCCCTCCCTCTTCCTCTCTTCTTCTTCTTACCCTTTCTTTCTCTTCCCTACCTTTCTCTCTTCCCCTCTCTCAGTTCCCTTTCAATCCTTTTCTTGCTCCTCTCCACCACCTTTTTCTTTTTGCCTACTCTTTCTATGTTTGCTTCCAAGCACCTCTCTCTCTCTCTCTCTCTCTCTCTCTCTCTCTCTCTCTCTCTCTCTCTCTCTCTCACTTTCACCCTCACCCTTCCTTCCTTTTCTTTCTCTCTCCCTGTTTCTCCTTCTCCCTCTTAACGTCTTTGCCGCGACGTCATTTCTCGAGCAAGCGTCTCAAAAATAGAAAAGTCACGACCGGCCGGATCATCGACCATAATCAGCTGTCAGTGTCCTATAACAATAGACCAGCCGAAAACGAGAATCCATTCGGGGACAGGATTCAGCAGCATGGGGTTCACTGGCACTTTTCCCTGGGGGATATATTCCAGGGGGGGGGTGCACAACAAGATACATTTAGATGTTGGTCGACAGGTAAGGGATTAGTACCTTAGCTGTGAGTCAACCAAAGCTGTCACTGTTCATAGTTACCACTTACCCCGGCCTCTATGAGGTTCCAACTTTCAAAACCCCTCGGTGAGAAGGCCTGATCCATGGTGGGCGGGGGTCAAATGTCTCCTCTGACACCACCCCCCCAACGGTCGCCTATGCTCAGCAACAGAGCATGGGCCTGTAGGTCTTCAAACGTTGGCTCCGTTAAGGATTCAGTGTTTCATTAGTCCCTGCCACACTAAATAATCATATCTATTACAGCTCAATGTATTTTTGTTTGCTAAATAAATGGAAATACATTTTGTAAAAGCTAAAAGCCCCCAACACAAATTAAACGTTGCCCTGACTGACTGACTGACTGACTGACCAATTTAATCCCTTTCCCATTCATAACCTTAATCCTAACTCGATAAGATAACCAGCTTGGCTGTTGCAGGGTCAAACTCCACTCGTACATCTATTCCGACTGAAGATGATTACTGTAGCTTTTGTATTGTATATATAATAAATAAATTCCTAAATCTATAAGGCATGTCTGTTTAAATCAGCTGGTAAGAGACCCGACTACCAATCACTTGGTCGTGATTTCAAATGGAACATGGGAAATGTTAATTTTATATATCGGTTTGGTTTAACGTGACGTGATAGACAAACAATGAAGAGTTTACTCCCCTGAATTACATGAGGATTAGTTCTTGTTGTTCTTGTTACGCGGGGGAATACAAAAGCCAACTACAACTTGGACTGGAGTTTGACAATAACAGACGAGTTACCGAAATGTCTCCGACATTTTTTTATTTCCATTTATTTAGCAAACAAAAATACGGTGAACTGTAATAGCTATAATTATATTACGTGGTGTGAACTAACGAAAACGACCCAAGGATTGTTATCAATATGAAAGCAATTCAGACCCTTTCCACTCGGCCAGTCTTGTACTGAAAAAACCTATATCTGACTTACAATATTTACCAAGCTTAGCATAATACAGGGTCAAATGGAGAAAATTGGAAATAGGAAGAAAGTGTTACGCCAATCTTCCAAGAGTGAACATCTTTTATGCCTAGAAAATCAGCATTCGAAATCCTGGCTATTTACCTATGGTCGAATACCGACTTAAGACTCTAAGAATTCCACCTCCTGATTACACTATGGGTAGTGTAAAAAGTCATATACCTTGGTCCACTTGGAAAGGCAGAAAAGTTACAGTACGTTTAAAAACTCCAAATTCCTACCACCGTTTGTCGTGCGGGTCGTGTGGTCTAGTGCTGGGGTGGCGAACCTATGGCACGCGTGCCCAAGGTGGCAACATTTATTTGGCACGCGGAAGATATCATTTTTTGTTTTGTGATTTTTTTTTTTTTTAAATCGGCAACTTTTAATTTATCAGCTGCCACCTCAGTTATTGATTGTCTAAACAGACTTCTTTAAGAATGCTTTCAAGTAATTTGATCTCTAATAAAATATTTTGTAAAATAGAAATATAGTAAAAATGATAATCTGCTATTCAAAGATTCCTATGGGCAGGTGGGGGATTATCGCCAATGTGGCCACCCGGTCTTAAAAAGGTTCGCCAACCCAGGCCTAGTGTATAAAATCGTATCAAGAAAACTGCCTGGAGTTCAATCCTTGTGTTGGGTAGTGCAAAAAGGCATATACTCTTGTTCAGTGGAAGAGGTATACAAGCGACATCGTAAGGACGAGTTAACTGTCGTGAGATATCCTCTGGCATGGACAGCGGAATGAGAACAATCTACTCCAATGGATTGAATAAAGGGTTCAGTTCGAAATTCCTAGAAGGTTATACCGACTACACCCGAAGAAGGCCGGTGGGTAGAACGGCCAAAGATGAAGACACTAGTTCGAGTAAATTAGTGTATAATAATGATAACACCTCATCTCAGAAATTCAGGCAAAAATTATCTGATTAACTTTATTGTTCCTTATCATATATCAATGAAGCACAACGTTCGGAAAAGTAGTTATTCGAAGAAAGTGGGGAAAATTGAACAAAAAAGGAGCCTGAAAACCAAAGAAAATACTTATCTCTCAGACGCAGGGTCTGCAGAATATCTATACCTTCATTATCTAAGCAAGATTCAAATATATCTAGACGTATGTTAATAACACGAACATTCCTAGCTTTGTTTCTTTTTACAAAAGATGCCGGCATAAAAAGCGCCTGCAAAAATAATTTATTCAATGAAGATTTTATGAAAATATATATTCTCTGATTGAAATTTTTTTCCTAAATCCAGCTTTAGGTTGGAAAGAATGGAGGCATCGTTTTTGTCTGCCGTTATTATTGCAGGTATACCTTGATTAGTGCGGTTAATTCATTCCCAAATTGTCCGTACTGTTCAATATCTTATTATAATTTAATTTCAGCTTGTACTTAGTTACATTCATTTGTACCGCAATATCTTAACCTTACTACATCAAAACTTGCACTAATCAAAACCTCACTATTCAAGGTATTCCTGTATATTATTCATTACGTAAACTGTTTTCAACATTAATTCAATTTCTACACTGCTTTGTTCCTTATCCGAATCATTCAGACAATATGTTTTTTTTCAGCTTATACTTAATTACATTAATTTGTATAGCAATACCGTAACCGAACTACATCAAAACCCGCACTAATCAAAACTGCACTATTCAAGGTATTGTGTTTACACCAATAGTGAACGCAGGTCGCGTCAGGTCATGTTTGGTGCCATTATTATTATTCTTTATTATGTAAAAAGAAACACCTTTCAAGTGTAACAATTTAATATCTATCTATCTATCTATCTATCTATCTATCTATCTATCTAAACACCATTGCTGTTAAGGGCTCAAAACCTCCCAAAATAACGAATTATATGTCTATTTACATTGAATATGCAAAAGTATGCAATGACATTAGTAACTCTTTCACAATTACTAGTTACATTAATTTGTATAGCAATACCATAACCGTACTACATCAAAACTGCACTATTCATGGTATTATATTTACACCAATAGTGACTGGTTGAACGCAGGTCACGTAGGGTCATGTTTGGTGCCAAAGGCGAGCTTTGGTGTGCAGACATCCATGGAAACATATTCGGTTTTCGGATTTTTCGGGTTTCAGAATTTCGGATGAGAGATTGTACACCTGTATTTACTAAACTGAACGTAATGTTGCACAATGCCAGGATATAGGCGCCCAGTGAGATTCGAACTCACTAAACTAAAGAATAGTCAGAGATACTAGTTTATTAATCATTGCTCTATAGTAGATACTCAAATTGATTACTGAGTTTAGCTTAGTCTGGCACAAGGATCTATGTGCGGGTCTCCTAATGAGAATCGAACTCACTTCTCTATCTCTTTATATCTTTGTATGTGGTTTGTTCAGACTAATTTCCTCGTGTTGTGCGTTTTTCACATTTCGGTCGCGTATCCTCCTGCCTTCTTCGGATGTCTGTTTTGTTCTGGAATGGTGTTGAATCTAATTCTGGGAGAGGGGGGCACGTCACCACGTCACGTCCGGTTTTTTTTTTCTGTGTGTTTGCGATTGTCTCCTACGTTTATGAGTGGAGCTGCACATGCAATCCGAGAGAAAGATTTGACAGCATTCCAAAACACAACAGATACCAGACGAAGGTTGGAGGGTTCACGGCCGTAACGTTGTGAAAACAAACAAACAACAAAGACGAGGATACTAGTCTGAATAAACGATACGAGAACTTTTTATTAGAAACCGTCAACCAAAACTGTCGACATCAACATAAGTTTCTTTAGTTTTTAAGTTGGTCTAGCTGGCTATGTATGTTTCACACATACTAGGCCGCACCAATGGAGCTAGAGGGCTGAAAATTTAAACATTTACTCATTAAGTCTAGAAAAAACATTTTTACCGATTTTTTAAAAGTTTACCCGTAAATATGTTTTTAGTAAGGGGGTTCAATTTGCAATGTAAGTTTATGCTAAATGTGTCCCTTAGTTTGCGCCCGGCAGTGCTCATGCTTGTTTTTTGTTTAAATTCAGAGCTTTTTAGTGATCACTGCCCAACAAAAGGAGAGAGAAGTAACGTATTCATTGATCACCCCTTTTTCCATTTTTTCTAATTGATCACCCCCAACACGGCATTCTCCTAAAAACGTTGGTCACGTGGTGGTTTTTACTGAGTGACTAAACAGAACTGTATCTCTTTCTTTTTTTAACTTTCTTTTCTACCAGTTTAACTCTCTCTCTCTCTCTCTCACACACACACACACACACACACACCATGCTTTTAGCATCTCTCTCTCTCTTTTAGAATCTTTCTCTTTCTTTTATCTCTTCTCTCTTTTACCATCTCTCTCCCCCCTCTCTCTCTCTCTCCATCTTTCTTCTTCACCCCCCGCACCTTTATTTCACCCGGGGAATGGCTCTCTCCCATTTTATCTTTCCATGCAATATGTTCTGCTCTCTCTCTCTCTCTTCCCGAATCAGTAAGCAAATTCCCCGTATCAATCATCGACCCGTGTCCACACACGCTACCGCTCCTCCACCACCACAGGCGAATGTCGTGATTGATCCGGCCAACATCATACTTATTTCCTAATGACTTAATTTTCCATTGAACATCTAATCTGGACGTGTCTTGGATTAAGCGCTAACACTGAATGATAGAGTTGAAACGTCAAACAACAGATCTTAACTGGCGCCCGACGGACAATGACATTATACACTAAACTCTCCTTGCAACGGCACTCCTTCTAACGGCACTAGTTAACGACACACGCGTTCTAACGACACTTTTGTATATTCTCCAAGACTATTGCCGGAAATTATACCTTTTCCCGAGCAAATTTATAAAATAAATAATCTCTATAAAATAAATAATTTGCTTGCCGTATATTTTAATTTGCATGACGTATTTTTTTAATCAACCCGTTATAACGGCAAATCAGTTATAACGGCACTTCAGGGTGCCGTAATAACGGGAGTGTATTATATAAAATAATCTTCATCGTCTCTCGTTCTAACGGCACTCGTTCTAACGGCCCTATTTAATGACACATGCATACTAACGGCATCTTTGATTTTATATTCTCGCAAGACTATTGTCTGAGATTAGTTTGCAGCAACAGCACATGAAGATTTCAGTGCATTATTTCGAAAACTAAAATTAGTAAACCCTTAAAATAATGCCACTTAAAGTAACATGGATCATTAGACTGTGAACGTGTAATAAAAACATCCTTTCGAGTACTAACCAGATTTGACGTTGCTTAACTTCAATGATCAGATGTAAACCGTTGCTCTGGCAATTAGATCTGGACTCCAGACTTTCTGAATTCCTGTCCAATGATTTAGGCATTTTATCATTTTCTTATACAATTTAAGAATTGGAGGATCCAAATCACACACATATCGAGTTACATAAAAAGTTCGTTTGGTTTATTAAGTAAAAAAAGACATTTCTTTACAGTTTCCTACATCAACTTTATTGAACAACACCATTTTGTTCCACTATTTTCTGACATCTTTCTGGCAACGTCATAACTCTATGCTTCCAGAACGTTTTATCTTTCTGGACAAAGAATCGCTCCAGATGCCTTTTGCAGCCCTCGGGGGATTTTTGTTTTTCATTAAGAGAATTCTGTAAAGACTTGAATGAATGGTAATCCGAAGACTCAATATCTGGTGAAAACGGTGGATGATTGAACACTTTCCAGCCAATGTTTGTCTAGTCACCAAAGAAACATGAAGTCTAGCGTTATCCTGATTGAATATTACGCCCTTTCTCTTTACTAATTCCGGATGCTTTTTATTGATTGCTGCTTTCAATTGATCTAATTAGGAGCAGTACTTGTTCTAATCAATCATTTGGTCCCCCGGAAGGAACTCATGGTAGAGGACACCCTTCCAATCTCATTTTTATGATGGTCAGCGGTGGTTCATTTTCCTTGCCCCACGATCTATTGCGTTCCAGATTGTTGTAGAGTATCCACTTTTCATCGCCTGTCACAATCTGTTTCAAAAATAGAACATTATATATGATCCAGTAGTTTTTTTGGTTTTTTTTGCTTTTCGTTTAACTTATATGGAAGTCACACATCAAAGAGACTAACATAACCAAGTTGGTGCAATTGATTTTCTGTGCTTGATTTCGATATATTAAATATGTCGTATGATATTGATTATTCTCGAATAATGTCTTGGTTTGATCGCTATCAACCTCAACTGGTCTACCCGGCCGTGTAGCCGTTCTACCCGATCGTGGAGCTGGTATACCCGACCGTGAAGCATCGTGTAACTTCACAAAACTCTTCTGACACTTTCGATCATTCACAGTACATTCTCCATAAATATTAGTTTTGCGTTTGAGTCGCATGTTTACCTTTCTTAAAATAACAAAAAAGAACAGACACTGTTCAAAACCTGCGACGTTGTTTACACAATTTTTGATACCATTTGGCAACATTTGTTTCTGTAATACAACTATTTGTTTCCAATTGATAAGAAAATGAATAATGTAAAGCTGTTAAGAGATTTAAAAAAAAGATTCTCAGAAAATGGACACTGACTGATTTTCTCGAGTCTTGCTATATTTCCGTTTGTATCCAAGAAGTGTGTATCTATTTGTGTGACCACATAAGTTATAGGTCATAAATCTACACTTACAGTATGAGATGTTAACAAAAATATTTTAGCTTTAATAATGTGACGTTTAAGAAAAAGCGTTCGTGATTTACGAACGCTTTTTCTTAAACGTCACATTATTTTTATTTCGAGAATTGATTTAAAAATGAATTATATAATGCAGTGTGACGTAAAAAAGAGAAAGAAATCCTCTTTCTTCTCCCACTCTCTCTATCCTTCCTTTTTTATGAACGCTATGAACCGATTCAAAGGCAAATATACTGAAAATGTATCTTGAATGTTAGAATAAATAAACAATAATACGCAATTTTGACAGAATTTTTATAGCTTGTTGATATGACAGCTCTCACAGTACAATCAAAAGTTAATTAAAATTAAGTAAAACTAAACGCCCATAATGCCATCTAAGTACGAAAACAGAACGAACTTTTTTTACCTGCCTAATACAGAGGGAAACGCTTAGTGTAATTACTTTGGGACAGGCTCTTTCAGATAACAATAACCGGTTGATAACATTATATGTGATTATAATATCAGCTTCCTCTGATTGGCATGCTTTTATGGTAATGAAGCTCTCCAGCTTGGTACTTGTGATAGCATTTCGAATCCTTCAGTTTCCGTCTTTCTCTAAATACACAATCTTTCCTTCTCTTTTTGGAAGGAAGGAAATAAGGACCGCAAACGTTCTTGCCATTCTGCTATAAAATCGCCACATCTGTCACAATACAATTAAAAACGATCTTTTTGAATGAAGTTAGTTAAAACTAAACGCCCCTACTGTTATGTAACAACAAAAACAGAACAAACTTTTTGCCCAGCTTAATACTAAAAAGTTGGCATTTATGGTAATGAAGCACTCCTGCCTGGTACTTATGATAGCATTTCGAACCTTTTAGTTTTTCCGTCTTCCTCTTTTTGTGCTCGGAAGGAAGAAACTAAGGGCCTCACAACTGTCGGTTCAATATAAACACCGTGACAAACGTGCAGGACGCCTTCTATCTATGGTGCTATAAAATCACCACTCAACCATTTTGAACCCAGTCAAGATGACACTCCGATGACCGGACATTAGTCAGTAAATTGGCCGCGTCTATTGAACAGGCAGTAACGACGTGTCAACCAATCACCGATCGAATCAGTTCATCAAGGATCATTAAAAGAAATCGATCCCTTTTGAAAAGGCCATATGACTCCGCTGTCCCAATTACGTCGTTTGTTGATACGCGACGCCGGCGCTTTGACGCTGAGCAAATCAAAGACAGACCCCAGAAATTTAAAGGGTCAATCTGAAAGAGAGCTTAAACTAAAACCTCACCCCACCATTATCTCAATCACCAATTCATAACTGCCACTAGCTCGTTTTCTTTCCTTTCACTCTTTTTTTGTTAACCGCTCATTTCCTTTCCTCTTTTTTTTGTTAGCCCCTCCTTTCCTTTTACCGTTTTTTTCTTCTTCTTCCTAGCCTTCCCTTTTATCATGAACACGTGTCTCAGAGTTGATCCGTGCTGGCTTAGGCGACTTGCAGGACTGACGGGGATCGGAGTGCTACTGCCGCTTTTTCGTTGAAACATATGGACATTCTATAGCGTAATTTATAGCGAATTGATCCGTCCGATAGTGTGCGTCTGCTTCCTTTCGAAAGATTGCTTTGTGATAGGCCGTCATTTTGTGGGAGGATCAAGTTGAACTGGTTACTTGTGAACCCCAGCTCAGCCGGAGCTCGCTCCTCCCCCCATACCACCCATACCACCCGATTCACTGACTCGACCCACAACCTAACCTCACCCAACCGTGTCCACATAAACACCCCCCTCTCTCTTTCTCTCTCTCTCACTCTCTCTCTCTCTCTCTCTGTTCAATTTTTTTCCATTTTTTGTTCTCCCTATCCTGACTTTGAATCAAACGCTCTCTCGCTCTCCATTTCTCTCTCTGTCTGACACACGTCTCTCACTCCCCCTCTACCCTTTTTCTTCCTCTTCCACTTTCTCTTTCTCCCTCTCTTTGCTGACATTGTCAGACTCTCGTCCCTCTCTCTCCAACTTTCTTTTCTTTCCTTTCACTTCTTTCCTCCCCTCTCTCTCTCTCACTCTTCCTCTTACCCCTCACCTTCTTCCCCTATCTCTTCTTTCCTTTCTCACACCTTACTCTTTTCTCTCTCTTCCTCTCTATTATGCCCCCCTCTTTCTCCCCTTTACCCTTGTTATAACAGTCTGACTTTCGTCTCTCTCCCCCTCCCTCTCCCCCTCTCTCTCTATACACCTTCTGTCCCTCTTTCTTTATCTCTCTTTCCTTCACTTTCTTTTTCACTCCCCCTTCTTCCCTCTCTCCTCTGTTTTTCCTTCTATCTCTATCACTCTCTCTCTCTTTTTCGACACGGTCGGTCTCTCGTCTCTCCCGCCCTCTACCTCTCTCTTACCCTCATTCTCTGTTGACATGTTCTGATTCTCGTCTCACTCCTTCTCTCCTTTACTCCTTTTTTCTCTCCATCTTCTTCTGCTTCCTTTTCGTTTTCTTACCTCTCTCTCCCTCCCTCTATTTCCTTCTGGCTCTCCCTCTCGTCCTCTACGCCTCCCTCTCTCGCTCTTTGTTAACACAGTCGGTCTCTCATCTCTCTTTATGTACACCCTTTTTTCTGACTGCACGATGAACAATTCAATATTTCATCTCTACTCCGGCTCAAACAAAAGTGAAAAAAAAGAAAACATTCGCAAATGGCGTCTCTCAAACATCGACATATTTTCTACGCCCTTAATTTAGCCTCATTTTCCCGCTCTTTCTTGGCGCCATAACATCCTTCTGGTGTCTCGTTTTTTTCTCTCCTCGACTCAAATCTCTTTTTCTTTCATTATTGGCCACTCTTATTGGACGTAGCTTTGTCTACACTCTGTATACAATGGTCCCCTTTTATCCGCCAATTCAGTTACCCACGGTCAACCCCAGACATAATTCATAAATATTACTTAATAATGGTCCCAAAGCGCAAGAGTAGTGATCCTGGCAATTCGGATATACCAAAAAGCTGTAAAGGTACCCAATCGTTGTTTGTAGCAATTGTGGTTTGGGGGGGGTTATTTTGTTTACAGGGCTGGGGTATTATCCTGACATCCAAGATGGAGTGCCTTAAAGAGTTCCAGTTGTCCTGCTATTTACCCATAGTTTGGAGAGAAGTGGATTCATGCCTTTCCCAAGGACATTAGTGCGAAGTGAATGCAAACTGTCTTAGCAAGAGTTTAAATTCAATTCGTTCATTCCATTCTCTATACTGAAACGATACGCCACTTGCCCCTCTATGATACGAATCTCTCTAGCAGTTACGTGTGTGTGTACTATTAAGTCATCATACATCTCCAAACCACGTCAGGCTGTGATCCAAGCCTCTCCAGTACTTACGTGTGCGTGTATGTGTATATGTGTGTACTATTACAATCTTTTACTCTCTCTCTCTCTCACACTCTCACTCTCACTCTCTCTCTCTCTTCTTCTCTCCCACCTCCCCTGCGTCTCTAGTACTTACGTGTGCGTGTATGTGTATATGTGTGTACTATTACAATCTTTTACTCACTCTCTCTCTCACTCTCTCTCACTCTCTCTTTCTCTCTCTCCCTCTCTTTCACTCTCTCTCTCTCTCCTCCCCCACCTCCCCCGCGTCTCTCTGATTAGGTGTCCACCCACAAAATCTGATCTCAATTGAAGACAGCAGAAATATTGATTTATAATTGCCGGCCAAACATCAAAAAGCCGAAATAATAGAATGAAATCATGAAAATAATTCGTCAAAGATGCCGCGTCTGGGTTTGACGGCAGAGGCGTGCCAGAGTCCACAACCCCACGTTTTCTGAAACACTGATTTTGTTATCTGAGAACAAGCATCTCTGGCCATATCTGTCATAACATTTAACCTCTTTTCGGACAGAAGAAAAGAAAGAACAACGTTGATCGGCAACAAAACAACAGATTAATCAATTTGAAATTTGATTTCTTTTTAATAATTGAAGGCTTAAAATGAAAGTGAAAGTTAAAGTACACTGCATTCAAAATCGATATTGCGCTTGTATGTTTGTTTGTTTCTATTGAGACACATATATAGTTGTTATTTAGTTTATTATTTATTTGTATTAGTAATAAAAATAATAGTAATACAAATAAATACCGTATATTCTTGAATATAAGTCGACCGTGAGTATAAGACGAGTTCGGAATTAAACATAACATTTCAGAAAGTCGACTGATCGAATATAAGCCGAGTCCGTTATTTTGCCATAACGTTGTCATGAGAGACATGGATTTCTTTCATCTTCAACACATCGATCGTTGTTTTCAGGTCGTAAAAGTGAAATTCTCATCAGTGATGACGAATCTACCTGAAAAATGATGTTAAAGGTATATTACACAATACACACCGTATACTACCGACATAGCATTCCATACAAAACCATGGTAATGAATTGAGTTAGAACAACGAGCAGTATCGCTCGCCAATATGCTGTATTCATATAAACAAAGGTATTGGCCGTTTTTGACTGGATTGAATATAAGTCAGACTGTTGATTTTGGACCATTTTTTAGTAAAAACTTCGTCTTATATTCAAAAATATATGAAAAAGATAGTAGTACCGATACTACTAGTACAGAAACCAAAACAAATAAGATGCCGCAAAAATCGGGATTGACAGTTGGTTTAAAGGTTACATTTGAGCTTCTGCAAGCCATCAAAGTTCCTGTTGATGGCAAAGCAGCTACTGCGTTTAACCAGGCTTAATGAAATATTTCGATGCAAAAACTATCCCTGCCACACATTAATGAAATATTTCGATGCAAAAACTATCCCTGCCACTTCTTAATGAACTATTTCGATACAAAAACTATCTCTGCCACACTTTATTTTTGAATTCTGGATTTTAAGGTCTATTATTGACGTAATTCGGCATTTAATGTAAGCATTTCTTTACTGGGATGTCTGTGTAGAGTGATGTTACATCTGGGCTAGCCATTAGTTTGTCTTTCATATCTGAGTTTTTAAGGTGTGTGTGGCTGATAGTACCTAGTACTGGAGTGAAGAATTTGGCTATAGCTCTGGCTATGTTGTGAGGTGCACTTCCTATCTCTGATACGATGTGTCTTAAGGACATGTTGGGTTTATGGGTTTTGGGTAGGCCGTGGAGTCTGGGTAAGGTGGGGTGATATGAACAGCCTAAGATAGATAAATAGAAGAATAGATAGATAGTTAGATAGATAGATAGACATGAATGGACTGAGATAGATAGATAGATAGATAGATAGATA
>VCCN01002078.1:434413-446901 GCA_006491835.1 Architeuthis dux
AAAGATCTACATCCGTTAACCAAGTCGAAAAAAAAATAGAATTTCTTTTCGCCAGTAATTGTGTGTGCTTTTAATTCGTTAGACCCTAACAATCTTCCTAACAATCTTCCTAGAAGTTGATAGTTTTTAGGAAGAAATGTCTGTTAAGGTTTTACGAAGGGGGTTCTATTTACAATGTAACTGTATGGTAAACTGTACCGTTACTTTCAGTTAATTGTATGGACGAGAGGCTTCGTTGTTACTATACTGGTGAATATTAACAACCTTCACAAGGGAAGTAACAACATGCTTCGAAGCCTCACTTCCATACAAACTAGGCTTCTTTGATATTTTAATGACGATTTTTCTGTGCTTTCATTAAGCACTTAAATTTGGGGGGCACGCGGGGCTGTCCTAGGATGCGTGTGTGTCCGCACGGGTGTGTGCGGGGGGACGGAGAGATTGTTAGGGTCTAACGGATTGAAAGTACAAAATATTACTGGCGAAAATAAATCTTCTATTTTTTTTCGACTTGGTTAACGGATATAGATCTTTACCCCAATATTGGTAACACGTGTGTTATGGATCCATGAAAACAAACCTTATATGTCACATACTAGCTTAATAACATGTTTAAGAAACCCATGTTCCTTTCCTGTTTTGATCCCCTGTAAAAGATGTTCCGGTGAATAGAATACGGTGGGATTTCATTCAAATACACTGCATATATGTGGGTAACATTGGACGAAATGTCAGCTTGTAGCAAATTTGTTCCGGTTTTAGTCCTTCATCGTCCCCATTTGTTCTAAAAATCTCAGGTAGAAACCTACATATATAGAATTCTCAATGTGCATCCTGCTTCCAGATAGACGCGGGTTCGATCGCCGCACGACGCTCATTTCTTTATTTTTTACACGATTTAGGCCGCTCGTAGATGTATTAAATGGATAATTCTCATATTTCAAGCTTTTTATGGCATTCATCTGGCCCCCTGTCCCCTCATTAATATTTGATCCGACCCGCAGGGGCAAAATGGTTGATGACCCCTGTGCTAAAATAACTCAGAAATAAATAAATGTATATAATGAACAGTGTGACTTTCTCTGTTTGTTTCTCTGTGCGTTCAAATTGGCCCTTCCACATAAAGGTAAAACCTTTCCTGATAAAAATATCTCCTATTAACAATTTGAAACAATCGACACTCCCACTTAAACGAGTTCATTCACTTTTTAATAAAATCTCAGATGAAATTGATAAGACATAACATTTATTTATGCTATTAACAGCATGTTAAACCAAGCTGATATATAAAATTAACATTTCCTTACCGTGATTTGAAATCACGACCAAGTGATTGGTAGGCGGCTCTCTTACCATCTAAGCCAAAATCACAAGTCTTATATCTCTATGAATTTACTTATTTATTATATATACAATACAAAGGTTACAGTAATCATCTTCAGTCGGAATAGAAGTTGGAGTGGAGTTTGACCCCGCAGCGGCCGGGCTTGTTATATTGTAAAGTGGTTTATAAAAATGTATTCAATAATATAACAATGAGTTTATAATAATGACTGTAAATTCAAAACAATGAATGTAAATTGTTCCTTTTTAATACCCTTTGCTTAAAGTTATCGGTTGGTTATTGTTATCTAAAAGACCCTGTCCTAAAGTGATCACAATATGCGGCTTTCTCTCTATCTAGCGATGGAACAATGATATAGATGTGGATTCAGCCCTTTCTTGATTACATTCTTATTCAGTTCAATCATCCCTTGTCCAGGAATTTTCCCATTTCTTATCTCGATAAGGAAAAGTCTATAAAAGAGATAACAGCAAATTACAAAAGGACAACATATTGTCTGAATGTTTCGGATTAGTAACAAAGCGATGTCGAAATTCGAACCCTGTCCGCCGATTCCGTTTTCAAGGCGGATAACCGTGACGCCACTTCGCACCCAAATCTAAAAATTACTCTTTTATTAAGACAGTGTTGTGTGTCACTTCTTGTTCTTGTAGCGAATTCATGTCCACGTTGTCGTGTTTTGTTTTGAACGATTTTTTATCTGTCTTTATTATCTACGTCAGATTTCTTTCTAAAAATGAATATTATTTCCATTGTTATTCAAATTTATTTTTTTCCTTGAAGAATTCTTATAATACAAAAATCTATTCGAAAGAAAGAAATACGTCTTCGTTTTGCTTTTTTAATACGTCTGCCTCGGGGCGTTAGATTTCCCGTCTCAATTTAAGGCCCGTCCATTTTTTTCTTCTTGCGCTTTTTATCAAGTTTATTTTGCTATTTTTAAGCGAATCTGTGGTCTTTATTTATTTTTCTTCAAGTTTTAATTTGAATTCATGAATCAGTTGCAATCAGAAAAGAATAACCATTTGTCATCAACGAGAAACATTGGCGTCGTCTTTCTGTCCCGGGTTGATTTCTGGAATAAAAGACTCGACCATTTCCCCAGAGGACGCTTCCACAGATTGCGTCGTTGTCACAGAAAATGGCATCATTCTGGATTGCTTATTCTTTGATTCTTTTATTCGTTAAAACACAATTTCTCTTTTTAGTTCGAAACTTATTTATTCATTTGATGTATTTTTTGTATTCAGTTCTTCTTCTTCCTCTCCTTCTTCCTCTCCTTCTTCCTCTCCTTCTTCTTCTTCTTCTTTTTTTCAATTCCTCTTTCTCCCATGTCTGTCTTCCTCTGTTTCCCTAACAAACTTCTGTTCTATTCTTTCTACGCTTTCTTTCTTTTCACTTCCTTTCTTTCTCTCTCCCTCTTTCTTTCGTTCGTTATTTCATTCTTTCTTCAGTTCTTTCTTTCTTTCTTTCTTTTGTCCGTTCTTTCTTTCTTTCGTCCGTTCTTTCGTTCTTTCTTTCTTTCTTTCATCCGTTCTTTCTTTCTTTTTTTCGTCCGTTCACTCTTTCTTTCGTTCTCAATTTGTTTCTTTCTTTCGTTTGTTCTTTCTTTCTTGCTCCTTTTTATAACTCTTTCTTTCTGTCTACCTTTCGTTATATTTTCTTTCGGGTTTTTTTTTCAGTTTTTCTGTAGGTTTCTTTCTTTTTTCTGTTTTTCTCTCACTTTTTTCTTTCCTTCTAAAGAACACTTTTGGTGGTAAAAAAAATCAAATCCCCCAAAAAGAAAATCTAAAATAAATAAATAGAATAAAAGGTGATTTATTCTTGGAGACCTCTTAGAATGAAGTATTACAATTTGAGCCTAAAAATATCAAATAGTTAACGTATTTGCAATTTATCTACTATGCATCACTTTCGACCTATTTTCTATACGCAAGTCCCAAGGTGTGTTTCAAAGATCGGATCATAGTCTCTCCCAACACAGCCATTTGATTATATTATCATGGACAATGTATTTTTAAAACAAATAACTCACAAGGCACAATTCTCTTCATAAATCTATATTATAAATATCCGATTGCAGTGTGTGTGTGTGAGTGTGTGTGTGTGTTGCCGTAACACAGTAAAAACGGGACATCATAGCTAGAGTTTTGTTAGCGTTATATCGTTAAACTGTTTGGAGAACTAGAAAGCACTCAGAGAGCGCATACCTCTGTCAACGCCTCTCTGTCAGTAACCATAAACATCATTGAATTCACTTAGTGGATAGATCAGAGACGGGGTAGTTAACCGTTTAAATTTCGACTGTTGCATATAATCTTTGATTCATATATGAAGAAGCTGAAAGAGAAATAAATGCAACGAAAAGCTTTGGACATATAACTACGACGTTGGGGAGGTAATTGTTCATGGATCCTCTCGAAGATTTATTAACTTTTTCCCTTGTCCATTGTCTACCTTTCCAGACCAGAAAATATGAATGAAATTCATTGAGAACTTTGGGAGATAGCTTGCAGACAGGAAGCAAATATGGCCATATTATGTTTTTTGGACATATAACTACGACGTAGGAGAGATAATTGTGCATGGATCCGCTCCAAATCAGTTTAATCAGTTCTTCCTTTGCCTATTGTCCACCCTTTCAGAAATTCCTTGAAAACTTTTGGAGATATCCTGCGAAGAGGAACAAATGCGAACCAACAAACAAACCAACAAACAAAGACGCGACCAAAAATATATACCTCTTTTCAACTTCATTGACAGAGGTAAATAAAGCAATTTCCTGTCCAATTTGCAACTTTATGATAATAGTGTGGGGTCTGCATTCGCGCTAACTCTAATAATGATCTGATTTCTATATGTCGCAATTGCAATTCTTTTTTTGTATTTTAAAGCAACGTCTTTCATTTTTGCTAATTCTCAGCTTTCAATGTTCCATTGCAAATTTTGAGGACAAAGTTTCTCTCTTTTTAATGCAAAATCTTAGTTTTATGGGGTTTTATTGATATGTTTCTTTCATTGCAATAATTTCGGTAATGCTAAGGTTAAAATAGTTATAACAATTATTGACTTCGTGGTGTTCAATATCTTTTCAATTTGATATTTCAACGTGTTGGCGTGTTCTAAAATGTGTTTGTCGAAAAGAAGTTTACAAACTACTAGTTTGAAGGTAATTTTTTTTAATGAAGTTAATTGTTTAGGTGAGGTTAATTCGTTCTAAAACTGTCCGTAGTGTTCAAAACCGCATGTTCAAGGACTTATCGTTTTTGTCTGCCGTTATTATTCAAGGTCTTATTATAATTTAATTTCAGCTACAGTTACTTTCAGCTTAGTTACATTCATTTGTACCGCAATATCTTAATTGTACTACATCAAAACTCGCACTGATCAAAACCTCACTATTCAAGGTATTCCTGTATATTATTCATTACGTAAACTGTTTTCAACATTAATTCAATTTCTACACGCTTTGTTCCTAATCCAAATCATTCAGACAATATGTCGTCGTTTTGTAATTTTTAGTCATTTCTTTCATAGACTATATCTTATTCATGTAAGAAATGGGGAAATTGCTGGACAAGGAATGGTGCAAAAAGATGTATTTCCTGGTAAGGAAAAGGGAAGAAGGAATTGATGAGGAAAGGAGCTGAACATCTCCAGAATGAGAGGGAAAGGTCAGCAAAAAAGAGACCAAAGGGCTGAATGTCTTCAGAATAAGGGGGAATTGCAATGAGGAGGGGGAGAAGGAACTGATGAGGAAAGGAGCTGAACATCTCCAGGATGAGACTAAAGGTCAGCAAAAGGAGAGATGAAAGGGCTGAATGTCTTCAGAATAAGGGGGAAATTGCAATGAGGAGGGGGAGAAGTGACAGATGAAGAAAGGTCTGAATGAAAGGGAAATATAAATTCTATAAATAGGAAGTGACTTTACATTGAGTTTAATGGTCGCTGAAGTGTCGGCCTTTAAGTGAGTAACTGTACAAATAAAAATGTATGTAATATTAGATGAGAAAAAGTGATACATTGTTTAAAGGGTAATTCAAGAAGAGTTCCATCCTAACCCCACAACACTTTAATGACAGGTTAATTCAAATGATCATTAAATGTATATTATTGATTATGTTTTATTCATTAAATAAACATATAGAAGGAAGGAAGGAATTGATGAGGAAGGGAGCTGAACGTCTCCAGGATGAGAGGGAAAGCTCAGCAAAAAGGTGAGATGAAAGGACTGAATGTCTTCAGAATAAGGGGGGAACTAAAGACAAAAAGAGAACTAGCATTCCCAGGGAAATTATGAATCACCGCCACCCATATACACTGTGTTGGGGGTGATCAATTAAAAAGTTAGAAAAAGGGGTGATCAATGAATAAGTTACTTCTCTCGCTGTTTATTGGGCTGTGATCACTAAAAAGATCTGAATTTTCAAAAAACAATCGGGAACAATGGTGACCAATTTAGCATAAACTTGCATTGCATATTAAATCCCCTCTAAAAACCTATTTAGAGGGTGGGGGTATATTTTCAAAAAAACAAAAACATAAACTTGCATTGCATATTAAATCCCCTCTAAAAACCTATTTAGAGGGTGAGGGTATATTTTCAAAAAAACAAAAAGATTTTCCTTACTCATTGAGGGTAGTATGTGTGTGTGTGTGTGTGCAACATTTCAAGCTTCTACTATGAACGGTTAGAGCTGGACATAGATAGATACATGAATACATATAAATGTCAGAACACATGAATAACCTAAACACAGCAATAAACCAGTGTTGTCGGTAGCGGTGGTTAACTAAAAGAGCTGAACTCTTTCTAAATGACAGAAGTAAATCATCTAACTACAAGGCCAGTGTTGAGTTTGAAGCTTTTTGGATCAGCGGTTCTCAAGTAATCTAATAGAAATAAATAAAATATTAGAGATTATAGACCTCCCTTCATAGTTTCTATAAAGTATATCTTTTGACACCCGCTCTTTAGAATCATCTAAATTTAGATATAAAATATCTAAATTGACAACACTGAAGAGAAGTAACCAAAATATTTCGAAGCTGTAGTTTCGTACGACGGACGGAACATTATTTTACATAACAATTATGGTAAGCTGCTCCACACACCATAAAGTACGTCGCCTTCCAAACATGCACCTTTGGAACGGGCACTGTCCTAGTAAATAGAAATACAAAATTCAGTCTAAGTTGGGCGCCGTGCTTTAAATCTATTTTATCAAAGCAGGGGTAATAAATATAATAGCTCAATTCAGTCAGTAATGCTTGCCTTAATTCATGACCACGGACAATACCTTTCTTCCCGATTTCCAATGCATTTCAATAAAAAAACACTAACAATGCGTTTACATCATATATACAAAAGCCCTATTCTGTCAGTGACACTTGTATTAATCTTTGACCCCTGACAAACTCTTTCCTCTTGATTTTCAATGCAATTCTATAGAAAAATCATTAGTTATTCAATTGGATTATATGTATAATAGCCATATTCTATCATCAACGCTTGCATCAATTCCTGACCACTGCCAATTGCCTTTTCCTGATTTTCAATGCATGTCTATAGAAAAATATCTTTTGATGTATTTCTATTGTAAAATCATTAGCAATGCATTTACGTTATACAGTAAATCTCGCTATAACAAACCTCGATATAACGAATTTCGACTTTGACGAACACGTGGATCTATCCGAACTGACTTCGGATTTACTGAACAAAGTAACAATGCTAAGTTACTCTACTTATATAATGAACAGTGTTATTTTCTTGGTTTGTTGCCCGTAACACTTGACTCTGTCACACAGGGGTAACATTTTTGCTGATAAAAGTACCCCCTTCCCATCTTTTGAAACTATGGACTCTTCAACTGAAACAAATTCGCTATTATTTTATTTTATTAGAAAATTGTTTCATAGAAATTCAAATATATCCGTGAATGTTTTCACGGGTATTAAATATTAATAATAATTACTGACTGAGAAGTTAACAAAATAGTGTCTCAAAAATAGAAACGATGGCTGTGGCACCCCTTTTGACAGCTGCTCTACCATTTAAGCTACTAGAGCCAACAATTGCAGATCAAATCTAACCATATAAACGTACTCCTTATTTTTAGACGTGGATTTGCTTCCCAATTTAAAAGGGGTGCGTGTCTGTCCCTCGTAAATGCTTTTGTAGCTTAAGCGACAGAGCAGCTGCCACGGAGAACCATGTTTCCTGAGGTAAAAGGGATATGAGTTCGAGTCTCACCAGGAACTTATTCCTTATTTCCGATTTTGCGCTGTATACTGATGGCCGTAGAATGACGGTCTGAGTAGTTGCGATGAAAAGCAACTGAAATTAAGATGAAATAAATACAATCAAAAATTAGTCCTTGATATATATAACTGTTACTCTTAGAATTATCGACACGTTTGATAAATGCCAATTTGAAAATAGAAATAAAATGTTTTTGTCGGCCTCTAATTTGAAATAGACATGAACCCTTTCAACATGGACTCATATTTGAAGATTGTGGTAAAGAGCGAAGAACAAAACTTTAATAACAATGAATTATTTATAAAAGGGTAAGCAACGTCGAGCCTGATTATGACTTATATGGGTGACCACTTGTGATTACTAGATACTATAAGCATGTATCCCTCATAGGCGGTGGTTAGAGACCATAGTTCCTTCTAAGCTGTGCGCGTGGAATTTAATGTGTGCACAACAGATTTCAAATTCTGTAGATAGCTTACTGAGTTTCTATTGAAAAACTTTGATTCCCTATGTCGAATTCACATACTTTCGTCACAGGAACAAAAATTGCACAACACTAACTACAACAAATTATAGAGAATATTGTTAGCGAGTTAGTTTAGTGGACTATTACGACTGTAGTGAATTCGAAACTCACTTGGTGCTCTACTCTTGTGCCCTCCCTACAGAAAAGGTTAAGCTAAAAAAGATTTTTTAAAAAACATTCCGTGTCTTTAATCAAACTTGTATCAATTAAAGACTGTTGCCTAAATACACAAGGGCATGTTTCGTGATAGTAGCTGAGTATTTGCTAGAGCACTGAAACAAACAGGATTCGTCCTGAGGTTTCTGGTTTCTGACCATTTTTGACCAGACGGACACAGATGTGGTGCCATAGCCAATGAGGTTTTACCTCACGAGGCGTGGTATTGCCCTGTGTCGTCAATTCGCCACGAAACCTCAAGACCAGCGCTATTAAGTCCTTGTGGCAATAATTGCGAGGACTAAGAGAATCTTTTAGTGTTCCTACCCACACATTCGCGTATGTATAGTATCCCCACATTGAACCGACACTGTGTCACATCCTGTTCTCGTGGGGTTCGAGAAAATAGATGTACCAGTTATTAGATTTCATGACCAGGTAAACACCTGGATTTTGAATGTGGATTTTCAAAGCAGTCAATCCTTCTCAATTGACCTTGTTCCAGTCTAACTTAGCATTAATATTCCTCAATTATTAATGTTTGACTATTATTCCTTCATTTTTTTTGTTGTGCTTTCCATCGCAGCTTACTCAGACCGTCAGTCTTCGGCTGTGAGTAAACAGCGCGGGTCGGAAATAAAGCATAAGCTCCTGGTGAGACTCGAACTCATATCCCTTTTACCTCAGGAAGCATGGTTCTCCGTGACAGCTGCTCTGTCGCTTAAGCTACGAAAGCATTTATGGCGGGCAGATCAAATCTAACCCGTAAATCTAACTTTTCATTTTTTTTTTCGATCGCTAGTCGCCATATTAGAAACCGTCAACAAAAACTGTCAACCAAAACTTTCAACATATGTTGCTTCAGTTTTTAGGTTGGTCTGTCTGTCTGTCTGTCTGTCTGGCTGTCTGTCTGTCTATGTATGTATTGGAACTAAAGCGCAGAACATTTAAATATTTACTCCTTATTATGTATAGAAACATAGAACATTTTTGGTCCCTTACTTTTTGCCCGGCAACATTTTAGACTTTTTTTGCTGAACACTCCCCAACAAAAGGCAAGAGAAGTAATTTATTCATTGATCACCCCCAACATGGAATACTGCCAAAAGACGTTGATCACGTGACTGTTTCTATTGAGTGACTAACCAGACCTGCATTCTTTGTTTTATATATACACTACTAGTAGTAGTAGTAGTAGTAGTAGTAGTAGTAGCAGTATGTTAATCACCGCTACAACACTGGTTTATTGCTGGGTTTAGGTTATTCATATGTTCTGACATTTATGTCTATCTATGTATCTATGTATCCGGACTTCACCCAGCCCTAACCGTTCATAGTAGAAACTTTAAATGTTGCACACACACATCCTCAGTTAGTAGGGAAAATGTTTTAGTTTTTTTTTTAAATTCCCCTCCAAAATAGGTTTTTAGAGGGAGGCAATGCAATGTAAATTTATGCTAAATTGGTCCCTTAGTTTGTGTCCAGCAGCCTTCATGCTTGTTTTTTTTTTAAATTTGGATATTTTAATGCCCAACACAAGGTGAGAGAAGTAACTTATTCATTGATCACCCCTTTTTCCAACTTTTTAATTGATCACCTCCAACACAGCATATATGGGTGGCGGTGATTCATAATTTCCCTTGAAATGCTAGTTAATTTTATTTTTTATTAGATGTGAACAATTATTATACATTTTTTACTAGTACTTATTTCATCTTAATTTTTGTTGCTTTTCATCGCAACTACTCAGGCCGTCAGACTACGGCAGTGAGTAAACAGTGCGGATCGGAAATGAATGGTAACCTCTCGATAAGGCTCGAACTCACATCCCTTTTGCCGCTGGAAGCGTAATACACTTTTTTCTTTCGCCTTTCTTGCTTTTTTCTTCTTCTTCCAATCAGGCTTCCCGCGGCAAATGAGATGCGAGTTCGAGTCTCACCAGAAGCTCTTCCTTTTACTAGCGACCGTACACCGACGGTCTGAAAAGTTGCGATGAAATGCAATTGAAATTAAGATGAAAGACATACTAGACAGAAATTAGTAATGGTTGACAATGCTTCATCTAATAAAAAATCAGATCAAGATAATAACTTAATATTTATATTTCTTCCTAAGATCTTTTGTCAAACTCCAGTCCAAGCCTGGATTTGACTTTGTTTTTCCACCGTAACAACAACAAAAACAACAATCCTCACCAAACTTAGCGGAGTAAACTCTTCACAGTTTGTCTGTTCGTTACGTTAAACCAAACCGATATGTAAAATTAACATTCCCCTACCGTGATTTGAAATCACGACCAACTGGTTGGTCGGCAGCTCTCATACCAACTGAGCTAAATTGACAAGTCTTACATATCTACAAAAATGTATATTAGAAATACGCAAGATCTTATTTCATTCTAATAAATAAGTACATTTATAAAATTAAGATTTTCCCTACCGTGATTTCACAACTAAGTAATCGGTATCCACTCTCTTACCGACTGAGCCAAACTGACAAGTCTTACATATCTACAAAGGTTTATCTTACAGATCCACAAGGGCTTATTTAATTCTAATAAATAAATATATTTATACTAAAATTTATATACAGTATCGCCCATAAATAAGTACAGCCCTAACACTATTTTATAGCATAATTTTCTTCTAAACCAAACATAGCAGGATTTTATTATTTCTAGTGGAACATTACACAATCAAAACGGGTATTATTTATGACCAAACTCTACAACATTGAAACTCTATTGCCAAAAATATGAATATGTTGCCGTCCAAAGATGAGTTCACCAATACAAAAAAATATTTTTGGCAACATAGTTTCGATGTTGTAGAGTTCATAAATTCATAAATAATACCTGATAATATCCGTTTTGGTTTTGTAATATTCAACTAGAAATAATAAAATCCTGCTATGTTTGGTTTAGAAGACAATTAACTTTCTATTAAAAAGTGGTAGGGGTGTACTTATTTATGGGGGATACTGTATATTCATAACTGTTTATTTCTTATATATCCAATACAAAAGTTGCAGTAATCATCTTCATTCGGTATAGAAGTGGGAGTGGGTTTCGATCCTGCTGCAGTCAGGCTTGTTTCTCATCTCTCCTTCTGTCACCTGTCGTGCTTTCTTCTTCTCTTCTTCTCCTAATTTTCCTTCAGTCGTTCATATTTTCAAAACCTTCCGCCCATTTCCTTTTCCAATTCCATTCTATCTTTTAATGATGACCACCCTCATTTCAAGTCCCCTATCTTTTCCTGGATCCAACAGCGTCACATTGAGGAGTGTATTTGAGCATGTTATAAAATCAGATGGCCAAAGCTATGTGGCCCGGGTTCCCCTGGAATCGAGTGTCGTGCCCTCTGGCGGCATCAAGGGACACAACCCTGTGTCGTCGCCGGCGTCTTCGTTGTTTATTATCTGATGCGTTGATAAACTGTTTTGACATCGATGTTGTGAGGAGGACGACGTTATCTGATGACAAAGGACGAAAGTAGTTGGCATGGGGGGGCATGAGGAGAGGATTGGATGGTTAGAAGCAGAGATTGGGCTTTTGCTAAATTACAAAGAAAGAAAGTGAGAGAGAGAGGGGGGAAGAAAAAGAGATAGGGACAGAGAAAGAAAGGTGGGAAGGAAGGAAGGAAAAGAAAGAAGGGTGGAAAGAAAGAGAGAAGGAAAGAAAGAAAGACAAGCCTGGCTGCTGCCGGGTCAAACTCCACTCCAACTTATATTCCGACTGAAGATGATTACTGCCAATTTTGTACTGTATATTTAATAAATACATTCGTAGATAAAATATATAAGACTTGTCAGTTTGGCTCAGTTAATAAGAGAGCCGCCAACTAATTACTTCAAATTAATTATTTCAAATCACGGTAGGCAAATGTTAATTTTATATATCGGTTTAGTTTAAAGTCACGGGACAGACAAACAGCGAAGAGCTTACTCCCCTAAATTAGGTGAAGATTGTTCTTGTTCTTGTTGTTACCGTAGAAAAACAAAGTTAACTCCAGCCTCCAACTTGGACTGGAGTTTGACAAAAGAAAGAAAGGAAAAAAGAAAGAAAGAGGGAAGGAAAGAGAGGAAGAAAGAAATACCGTATTTCTCCGTGTATAATACGATTCTTGTATAATACGAGTGCTTAAAGGTGAAAATAAGTATACAATTGTAGCCTCTTGTATAACACGGGTACTCGATTT
>VCCN01002078.1:455026-466063 GCA_006491835.1 Architeuthis dux
AGCAATGGACATAGATGGCAAGTGGAGAACACCCTTTCATTCTTGTTGCCAAACCTCTATGGAAACCGCTCATATTTGCTGCGCCATCAAAACGTTCTCTTCGGTGATGAATCTGAAGCATATTGTCACTCGCTCAATCCTGCTGATGTCTGACGTTTCAACAGCGATAATGGAATATGCGGAACACTTTCTGCCTAAAACAACCTCAGCCATGATATCCAGAATTTCGTTTCGGACATTAAGTGAGGTCCATTGCATATGTGCATCCAGCTGACTTTTCAGTTTTTCTCCTAGCCAAGAAATATCCTTGGACCGAAGATGTAGAAGTCCCAAACAGTTACCACGGTTAATATCAGAAACGTTGTCTAAGTTACTGCGGTCCTCTTCATAGTCTCGTCGATGAGTTTCGATAATAGTTCTCAAGTACCCTAGGTTCTGCGCCACTTGCTCGATAACCTATCCACTTCATCGTGGCCTGCTGGTGACAAGCACTTTTCGTATGCTTTGTGAGCTGATGTTGACTTTTTCCAGTTTTCGAAAGTAAAAGTGTTACAAGGGTAACACGAAGTCAATGTCATAGGTAAGCCACGAAGTCCATGTCATAGGTAAGCCAAGGATACAGATTAAACCATTCACTCTTGAAATCCTTCAAAGGAAACTCCTTACCAAATCCCTTTGGTTTATATTGTTCCAAAATATATTCAGATTCAGAGGACGCCAGGCTCAATAGAGATTGTGTTGTGATATCCTGATCGTCACAGTTAACAAAGCTGTTCTTGGCGATAGTTTGGGAAGTTGTGCGGGTTATAGATATATCACATTTATCAGTATCACTCCCTTCTTCTTTATATGAAAGATTTGGCGCTGAATGTTTTTTTAAAGAATGCACTCAGTGTCTGTTGCGGTCTTTCTGGCACTGGTGTAAACGTTACAGTCTGAGCGGCATGAACAGTTCGAACGAGTTTTGTAATCAGAGTATATTTGCATGCCGCATTCTGCATGTTACACACAAGATCAACTACTAAGTGGGTGACCTAATTTAACGGCTATGTACAGCGACTGATCTTAAAAGGCTGATCAGATAAAAAGAAAAAAGAAGCTCGGTTACACTGGCACCAAGTTTCGTGCTGCAGTGGATAGTGTTACGGATACACATCACACCTTTAAATTGTGAACTCAAATAAGCACATACTTCCATTTGAACACCCAAGTTCAGAATTCCCTGAACCTATTGATCTGCCCACAACTGCTTTGCAGATAACTAACCACACACTAAATGAACATATCCACTTGAATCTTAACTCGATACGCATTTCAGACTAAATGTCTGAGAGAAGGATAGTACTGTGTCTATTCTAATTAACTTTAGAAAGGTGACAGGAACCACACCGAAAAGCTAACATTTCGACTATCTACACACCTTCCATGCACCTTCTCCTATAAAAAGGCAAACACATTTCGATCAGCGTCCAGTCCTAATTCTGAATGACGGTTGTTCCAACATTTTATCAAGACATCTTTCCTCCATTTCAAATTACGTACGTACACATTTACACATTATATATATACATTCGACATAAGTTCTTTTCTGCATACACATACATGCACACGCATTTCTCGTATGAATTATATACACATCCTTTCTTATACACATACTTCAACCAACGAAGTAACTTTCATTCTATTAAGAAAGTAGTAAACCGGACTCTTTAAAAGCAATTCTTCTTCTTCTCTATAGATGACAACTAACCGTATTGATAAAATGCATTCTGTAATAAATACATTTCTTTAAGTTCATATCTTGTATTTGGTGTTATCATTTCCTGCGTGCAACTGCATTCGCTTTCACTTGCGTTCACAAGCTGGAATCCTACATGCATTATTCTTTTTACTGCTGCAGGAAGAAACAGAGAAAGAAAGACACAACTAATATTCTTCGCGCACATAGTGAACCATGGAGTGAGCCTTTCTAACTCTCTCTAAATCATCCGCGATTAAACTCTTAATACTATTGCTACTACTAATGCTGGTATCAGCTTCCTACTACATCGGCCATGTTTATATAGTAAACTTTCTGTTTCCAAACTAAGTCAGATACTTTAATATTACTAATAACTTCGCTTATTATAATAGGCAAGAGATTTACAAGGAATATTTGGGACTAATCGCCATTTTTCTACGTCCGCCGCAAAGTAATGCTCCCTCAGATTTGGTCGTTAAAAGGCATGCTAGACTGACACTGGCAGTGACTCTGGTCACGCAACACGTGAAGCGAACATATACATGTGCTACGGTACTTTTTGAATAACTGACGCTATCGAACAAAATAATTACAATGGCAATGAACGCAAAACGCTGTGTACCGAAATTTCCCAGACACTTGACACTGGATTATTTCTTCATCGAACACGTTGGGAAACTAGTTTGTCTAATTTGCTTAGAAAACGTTGCTATGAGAAAGGTGACAAATATCAGGCGACATTATGGGAAAGTTGAAAATGGAAAGATTAACAGGTTTACCGGGCAAGCCAGGAAAGCAGTGAAAATGAAGGAAATACTCGTGCCAGCTACGAAGTCTCAAAACGCATTGCAGGAATAATATGGAACCTTTTACAGATGGAGAGTTTATCAAAGAATGTTTACTAACAGTGATGGATTGTTTGTCTCGAAAAGAAGTCTTCATTTGCATCTATCAGATTGTCTGCAAGAACGATCGCCCGGCGAGTTGAAGAAATGTCAGTAGATGTAAAAGGTTCTTTAAGGGATGCCTCTAACGAATTGAATTTCTTTTCAATTGCAGTTGACAAGAACACATACTTGAGATATACTGCCCAACTTGTAGTGTTTGTGTGAGAAGTGACTTCAGCTTTCCACATTTATGAAGAGTTTGTCCAGTTAAATCCCATGAAGGACACGGTTACTGGGGCAGACATTTCTGAAGCTTTATTGAAAATGATGTCAGAAATGAAGTTTGATATATCAAAGCTAATTGGCATGACAACTGATGGGGCACCGGAAATGTTGGGACGGAATAAAGTCATGCTCGCATTGCTACAAGGGAAAATGGAAAAACTAGGAATTACAGAATAACTGTTTCAGATTCATTGCATTATCCACCAGGAGGCATTATGTGCCAATTCTTTGGAATTGAAACATGTTATGGACATCGCTGTGGAGGCAGTGAATCTGATTCTATCTCGACGAATAAATAACCGGCAATTTCAGCAGTTTTTGTTGGATACGGGGTAGAATATGAGGACCTGGCTTATTTCTACAATGTACGCTGGCTTAGCCGAGGGTCAATGATGGAAAGGGTATTGGCATTGCATGAAGTGATGGCAATATTTATTCAAAGCAAAAATGAGTATGCTCTACATTTTCGTAATGCTGTTTGATTTGCAACCTTGGCATTTCTTGTGGATATTACATCTCATTTGAATAACTTGAATATGCAACTTCAAGTCAAAACAAGCTTGTACGTGAGATGTATGGTGATGTCATGGTTTTTGAAAGAAAGCTTCACTTGTGGGAATTCCAACTTTAAAAAGGAAATTTCGCACATTTCCCCACTTTTCAAAGATGTAAAGTACAAGATCCAGACATTTTTGTGAATGTGGTGCAAGAATTGAGAAGCGAGTTTTCCTCTCGTTTTGCTGATTTTCGTTTGCATGAAAATGAGTTCAAGCTGATTGCTATTCTATTTGATTTGGAAGTGGACACTGCACCAGAAGATTTTCAAATGGATTTGATTGAGATGCAGTGTGATGACTTTAATTCTGAAAATGTTGACTTTTATAGAAACTATATTCAACATAGTGGGAAGTATCCTAACTTAGTGGACCATACAAAAAGGATGGTATCATGTTTGGCAGTACTTATCAATGGTAGGATTTATTTTCAAAGATGAAGCATACTAAGAACCACTTGAGAATAAGATTGACTGATGTCCATCTGGACAATGTCTTGCTCTTGGCATCAACAAGTCTGACACCCAACATTGAGAGACCTTCAACCGACAAACATCATCAGGTTTCCCATTGATTCATTGCATCAAAATTAGGTAATTTACTTTGTTTTTATTATACTTACTTTATTACAAATAAATGCATCATGATCATACTTTTTATGTTTTAAAGATTATTTGTGTCTTTTAGATAGATTCAAATGATGCCTTGATTGAAATAAATTGTGTTCTTTGATTACTAATTGGCATCCTTGGCAATCCATATGATTTTCTAGCATACATGATTCATTGATCTGAGGCAAAATATAACTAGATGTATTGGAATGGATAATTCCCATATTTCAAGCATTGGAGTTTCGTAATAACAAGAATTGAGTTTCTAGTTGGTGAGAAAAAAGAATATGCGACTTAATATTTTTATTTCCTTTTTGGCTTCCGTACCTTAAAATTATGGACGTTAGCTCTTAGTGGATACTAACGGAAAATACCTGCTATCTGAAATTATTTAGTATAATTTGATATTTTTTTGAATGAATATTACTTTTATTTCAATGAATCCAGTTACATAAAAAAGATTGACGAAAACAAAAGTTGTTATGAATTTTATTATTGCTGTCACTTAACCACATGTCGTTCGATTTGTCTCTTCGAGCGTTTTTATTTAATAGTGAGATTTTGACTTTATAAAGGAAATAAATAAAAAGATTTTAAAATTTGTTTTTGTCAACTTGGAAAAATGTTCAAATTAAATTAAAATTCAAGAACAACATTTCTATGTTTCGTTGACGTAAGAAGAACAGATACTACTTTGATCTTAACTAAATGCCGCAAAAGCCGTATTTCGGTCTGGGCCAAAGGAATACGATAGCGTCCCGAATCTTGATCCAAATTTCTTATGACATTTATCTGGACCGGCGTCCACCCATTAATACGCGACCCGGCCCGCAAAAGCAAAAAGGTTGCCGACCCCTAGTGACTAAAAATGATGATGAAAGTTATCTGGAAGTCGTAAGTTCAATCCCTGGAGTAGGTATAAATATACATAGTATGTCATATACATACTCAGTATATTATATACATAGACTTAAGAGACAAATCAGTTTCTTAAAGAAGAATTGAAACTGGACGTGATGAGGGATGAGAACAATATACCTATGTGGTCAAATAGATTGTTCCGTTCTACATTCACAGAGGTTACTGAATGCTATAGACACATATGGAAGGTCGGAGAGTACAGCGGCCGAAACATTTTGATAAAGACAACAAAGACAAGGAAGCTGGTCCATAAGAATCAATGTGGTATGTAACAATGTAACAAGCTGTTGCAGAAATTGAAACAGAAAGAAGAGGACCGATTTTCATGGAGTAAATATAAGAAATAAAAAAGACTTCAACAGACGATCCGAACACCAAAATAAATATTATGAATTGTTGATAGAGTAAATTGAACAGAATTGTTGCTGCTTCGAATAAAGACCGATTCACGAACAAGAATTCGCTGAACAAGAAGGACATACAATGCGTAAACAAAGAAGAACTCCATTGTTTATTTATTTGATTAATCATTCATTAGTTCATGCATTAGGTCTAAACAGATTTGACGTTGCTTTGAATAAAACAGCTATGGTGATCAGGTCCCGGTCGAAGTATTTACTTTCTCATTATTCCACCAATTATTCCAACTAGTATCCTCATCTTTATTGTTTTGATCCTTACCTTTCAGCAGTTGCGTTCTATAGCCTTCATTAATTATTTAATAAATCCTTTATATTGTTCAATTCATTTCTAGCAAGAGTTCTGACGTTGTTTTGGATAAAACGCTTATGGTGATCAGGTCCTGGTCGAAGTATTTACTTTCCCATTATTCCACTAATTATTCGGACTAGTATCCTCATTTTTGTTGTTTTGATCACTACCTTTCGGCAGTTGCGTTCTCTAGCCTTCATTAATTATTTAATAAATCCTTTCTACCAAAGTGATCTGACGTTGCTTTGGATAAAACGACTATGGTCATCAGTGTCGAGTTGAAGTATTTACTCATTATTCCACCAATTATTCCGACTAGTATCCTCACCTTTATTGTTTTGAGCACTACCTTTGTTCTCTGGTCTTCATTATTTGTTTATGTGATAAATCCTTCATCCTTTTATTCATTACTAGCAACAATATATGAGTCCGGTCGAAGTAATAACTTTCTCATTAATTGACCAACTATTCGGTCTGGTATCCTCACCTTTGTTGTTTTGATCACTACGTTTCAGCAGTTGCTCGGACTATTGATCTCATTCTTTGTGTTGCTTTTGTTGTCACCATAACCTTTCGGGCGGTCCAAGAAGAAGAAGAAGAAGAAGAAGAAGAAGAAGAAGAAGAAGAAGAAGAAGAAGAAGAAGAAGAAGGGGATGAGAGGGGTATATTAGAAGAAGAATTGAATGAGAAAGAAGGAAAAGAAAGGACAAGAAGGAGGAGGAGGAGAAGAAGAAGAAGAAGAAGAAGAAGAAGAAGAAGAAGAAGAAGAAGAAGAAGAAGAAGAAGAAGGGGATGAGAGGGGTATATTGGAAGAAGAATTGAATGAGAAAGTAGGAGAAGGAAAAGAACGAAAGAAAGAAGGAAGGAGACGGGAATGAGAGGATAGAAAAGGCAGAAAAAGAATGGATCTCTTATAAACTAAGTTTTATGAAAACTTATAAAGAATCCAATTAGGCGTGTATTTTCACGCATTTTTCTTTTCTGTTCAAAAACCATTTTACCGGTCTCTATCCCGCTAAATAAACACAAACCCTTTCTAATCATATCACCGTCTAATCTCCAACAACAGCTGTGTCCCTGTGACCATTGCTCTATTGTTGATGGCGGTCGATGATCGTGCTTTTACGGTCGTCAAACCAATTGTACCATTTTCCACCTTTTATTGTCTGATTAAATATTAATACCCTAAAGTGATTTCGATGCGTTGAAAACATTATTTGCAGTCTGTAGTTGTTTGCAAAAAGAACAAGCCTTTTTACCTGGACCTACAGGTCCGTTTTGTCTCTTTTATTATAGCCAAACATACATCACATACATTACGTAGTCCCGTAGGACGCAACTGTTGGTTAAGCCTATCTAGTAATCTGCCTGGTGGTCGTAAGTTCGATCCCTGGGCGTGGTAGTGCACATATGTGCAAAGTGTATTCGATATATTTCAAAAGCTTTATTTTAACATACTGATACACCTGTAAAATTGACAGGCTTTGAACACCCCTACCACCTTTAATAGAAAGTTAATTGTCTTCTAAACCAAACACAGAAGGATTTTATTATTTCTAGTGGAACATTACACAATCAAAACGGATATTATCAGGTATTATTTATGACCAATTTCAACAGCATTGAAATTCTGTTGCCAAAAATATGTTTTCGTAGTGCTGTGCTCATCTTTGGACGGCAATATATTCATATTTTTGGCAATGCTGTTTCAATGCTCAAGTGTGGGCCCTCCAGTGAGGATCGAACTCGCTACAGTAGTTATAGTCTGCAAGACTATCTTGCTAACAAGTGCACCACGGTGAGGCATCTAAAGCATAGTTACTAAGCCTAACTAAGTCTGGCACAAGGCTACAAGATAATCGTGTTATGAAACTTGGAAACATGGACATATTTTACAGTGAGAAAAATAAGTATACGGCAATAAAGAGCCAATCGTTTCTCTTAGTTTCACCACAGCAGAAAGTATTTAACTGTCAGATATTCCTGAAAAATCCGACTACACATCACGGAATTTTCTTATTTTGACTGCTTTTATTCTGTTTGATTTATTCATTTTCCCATTTTTCCATTTGTATTTTCGAAGCCCTACTGTCCCAGACGCATGACAGGCGCCCCGATCACTTGGCGCCTTGTGCCGGCTCTGCCTTGAGGGACAAAATACCAGGCACTGAAGTTCTCAAACGCTGTAAGATCACTGGAATCGAGGTGTTCTTCGTGAGAGCTCAGTTCCGTTGGTCCGGTCACGTGGTTCGCATGGACGACATTCGCATACACAAGGCACTGGTCTACGGTGAACTCGCCCACGGCCGAAGATTCCAGTGTGTGTGTGTGGGGGGGTAAATAAGAGATACAAGTATGTCCTGAAAGTGACCCTCAAGGTCTGCAACATCGCCACTAGGGACTGGGAGGCCAGGGCAATGTGCAGAGCTTTATCACGGCAGCCTGGGGCACTTCGAAGACACCGGAGTGAGGAGAAGAAACAGCGCCGGCGTGCACGTTATGAGGCGGCAAAAGACCAGTCACGACCGTGAGACGACCCTGAGACGACCTCGCCTGCCTAGACAACCAGCGTCGGTGCCGTTTACGTATCGGCCTGGTCAGCCACCACAGACAGAATCATCTACATTATCAACTCTTGTGCAGATTCATGTTTATATCACTTGTCTGTATGCTGGAAACCAAATTATTTGCACAGTTCCCACTGAATAACTGTTCCCATCCAGTGTCTATGTTTTTGCATTCCTTTTGAACTAGCTGCATTAGGATATGATTTATCATCTCTCTTTCTTCATCTTTGCTATTTTGCAGAATTCTATGTACTTTCACTTCAACAACATTTTTTCAACAATATTATATCTAATGCTCTTTGTGTAGGCTGCTATAACTAGTAAACTTGTTTCACTTTTTAGATGTCCCCAGCGCAGTCATATTGGTTATTTCGCCTTCAATTTCTTTTCTTTTTGTTTTCTAAATCTATCTGTGGTGTTCGGAAAGTAATGTTGCATTTTTGGAGAAAGATTTCAGCTCCATAGGTGACTATCGGGAGGACGCATTGGTTGTTGACCCTTCTTTTCAAAACTAATGGGGTCTAGAATTAGTTTTGAAAAGAAGGGTCTACAACCAATGCGTCCTCTCGATAGTCACCTATGGAGCTGAAACAGAAAAAATATAACAAAAATCCGTTCAAATATAGCCTTAACATCTAAACCAAACCTCCAGCCCATAAAGTCTTGTTGACCAGTCAGTAGAATATGATATCTCAGTAGAATATGATATCTCAGTAGAATATGATATCTCAGTAGAATATGATACGTTTCGTCTATTACGAGCTCTTAGAATGTTATTGTCTGATTAAATATTAATACCCTAAAGTGATTTCGATGCGTTGAAAACATTATTTGCAGTCTGTAGTTGTTTGCAAAAAGAACAAGCCTTTTTACCTGGACCCACAGGTTCGTTTTGTCTCTTTTATTATAGCCAAACATACATCATATACATTACGTAGTCCCGTAGGACGCAACTATTGTAACCTGTCTGGTGGTCGTGAGTTCGATCCCTGGGTCGGGTGAAAGAGAGTGAAAAGCTGTATAAGTATCTGAACATTGCCAGGGAGCTGAAGATGTTGTGGAATATGAAGGTGATAGTAGTGCCGATTGTGGTCGGAGCACTGGGAACGATCCCCAAGAACCTAGAAAAAAGCCTGGAGGAACTACGAATCTGGGGAAGAGAGCATCCAGACGACGGCACTACTGAAGTCGGCCAGAATTCTAGGAAGGGTCCTGGAGTATTGAGGAGAATTGTTGTCACTTGATCTCGAGTGAAGGACACCAGTCACTGCTGGTGTCAAAAAAACTCAATAATAATAATAAAAAGGAGGAGGAGGAGATAGAGATAAGAGGAAGGATACAGACTATGCAGACCACAGCACTACTGGGGTCTGCACGAATACTGAGGAGAGTCCTGGGGGTATGAGACGTGCGACCACCAGTCGTCAGCAATGGCCTAACAGCTAAAATGAAGAAGGCACGTGGGTGGTTAACTTTTTTTAAAACTGGGGAAGGTTAGTACGGTACAAACCACAGCGCTGAGAGGAGGGCTGGAGACCTGAGGAGACTTACTGTCACTCAACCTTCAGCGATAATCACCAGGCATCTGGTGAAAAAGTGCAAACCACAGCACTGCTGTGGACTGAGGGAAAGTGAGCGTATGTCTGTAGACTTGAGGAGACTTGCTGTCACTCAGTTTCCAGCGATGACCACCAGACATCTGGTGTGAACATGCAGCAGCAGCAGCACCAGCATCATCATTAGCAGCAGCAAGAACAACAACAACAATAACAATAACAATAGTGCTGGAGAATTAAAGAGTCTTGTTGTCACTTGATCTACTGTGAACGCCACTAAAAACGACTGGTGCAAAAATCCCAATATCATTTATTAGCTTTTTGTTGTATGTCTCGTTGTTTTCAATTCCATTAATTTATTTTGCTAACATTTCTTCTTTTCTCTTTTCACGAAATTTCTTTTTTCGTTTTCAATTTCTAGAATTGCCGACTGAAATTAGCATTACAATTTAACAATCTCATTCATAGGAACAGTTCGTTCGCAAGAGATTCTAGATATCACTTCGCCTTCCTCTCATTTCCTCTCATGTTTTTTTGTTATTTATTTAATTTTCCACCACTCTTACATTTCTTTCTTCTCTTTCGGACACTATCATTCCATTCCTGGAATACTATACCATTCACACCCTTCCTCCCCGTGGAATTACACTGAAAATTTCAATTCTTTCGCCATTAAACCTGTTATCTATGGACTAGCCCCGATGAGAGTTCGCGTCTTTCGTGAGAAAATCGCGTTCCTGATGAGAATCTCGTGTTGGTCTCGTCTACTTTTCTTGCTGTGTTGCTGCTGTTCTTTGTTTCTCCGCCTCCTCATCCCCCCTCTCTCTCTCTTTCGTTCCTTCTCCTTCTTTCTCCTATTCTTTCTTCTCTTGTCCTTCTTTTCCCTCTTTCTTCTTGTCAAACCCCAGGACAAAGTCAAAAGTTGACTTTCTTTTCCTACCGTAACAACAGCAACAAGATCAACAAGAACAATCCTCACCAAAATTTGGGGTGTAAAGCGATATTTAAAATCCCCAATCCCTCACCGTAATTTGAATTCACGACCAAGTGATCGGTAGCCGGATGTATTACTGACTGAGCTAAATTGAGAAGTCTTAGATATAACGAAAATGTATCATACAGATACGCTTATTTCATTCAAATTTATAAATATAGAAAAAACTTTTATTTATTATATATATAATACAAAAGTTTCAGTAATCAT
>VCCN01002078.1:529139-540334 GCA_006491835.1 Architeuthis dux
AGGGCACATACCATGCAGACATTTGAATATTGTAATTAAAATGTTGAACACGGCTCTTTCTTCAATCCTAAGCCAATATAGTCCTATAATGCCCCTCCTAATTGACTCGCATTTCCTACGTTTCACAACTAACCGAGCAGCCGCATTTTGAACTTTTTGTAGTTTGTTAATTTGTGATTTATTCAAGCCAAAGAAGAGTGAATTAGAGTAGTCTAATCTACTGGTAATAATGGAGTGAACCAGCTGCTCAGTTCTATTGTTGGCAAGTAAGTTTCTAATCTCTAATTAAGTTATAACAGTTGGAGACTACATTATTAACATGCAAGTTTAGAGATTTATCAAGATAGGCAGCAAAATTGTTTACCCAGCCAGAAAAACGTATGCAGTCGACGAGGCAATTTATTCCACAAATATACTATTCTATTTGAAAAAAAAACGTAATTGTTTATTAGATTTAGTTTTTGAAATCTGTCTTGTCAATAGATTTCCAGTTCGAGCAGAGATGTTAGAAAATGTTGTGCCATTAGTGAATTAAAAAATCGAGTAACGTTTTACATATAAAGATCTACTATTGGATTTGTTTGTTTTGATAGTTGTATTTTTAAAAATTTCTTTATTCAAAATAATTATTTTCTTTATATAAACTCAAAGTTCTCAATAAGTTCGGCAGTATAAATAAATAAACAATTAGTTTTCAAACAAAATAAATTAATATCCATTGATCGTTATTTTCTAAATTAAGTTCAAGGTAAATAGATGCGAAAACTTAATTTAAAAAAATCTAATCTAATAAAACAAGACGGATACTGAATCTGTTCGTATTCTAACTAAAGTTTATCGTGAGGAATACATGAGCGAGTGGCACAATAGACTTTGTGAAGGTTGTGATGATGTTGAAGACAATGAAAGTTGTGGAGGCCCATGCACGTCAAGAATCCTCTTTTTATCGATCATTTCTGCAATCATTTCTGATGCTGAGCCGTCGATCATTTCGAAAGATTTGTTCGATGTTTTGAAGATTCTCGCTGGACGTGCAAAACAAAGATAAGGATACTCGTTCGAATATTTGCTAGAATAAAAGCAAAATTATACTTTCCAGTGAATGTTAACCGAAAATTTGAAAATGAAACGCTTTTCAGCAAAATCTCTGCCTCGTTTGCTTACAGAGGATTTTTTAAAAAAAACAATCGTTTGAATATGTGTCATGATTTGATACCTTGTTTAAGTTCGAAATGACCCACATTCCTGTTATTTTTGGGTGTCCTTTCGTAACCAGCCCTAAGTAATGTAACCAACGGACTAATGACGTTACAAGACGCGGCAGTAGTTACTGGCCTCACTGAAGGCAATGGTTATTGTTAGTTAATACCTGACATTGCAAGGAGCAAATATACAACGTGTCATGACGCTCATCGGATTAAGACGTGTTTACTGAACGTCTCTACGTTGCTTGAATACAAACAAGAGCCGATGTTGCCTGTCTACTCAACTGGTGTTTGGACGCAGAACGACTTCAACAGACACGTCAACGGGTGTGAGAGGCTGTCAAAGACGACATCGTGTATACATGTGAGGGACATACCTGGGTACGTGTGATGGACATACCTGGGTAAAAGGGGGTTGGGATATTTGAATCGACCTATTTGATCAGTTCATGTTAACAGCGATTGGTACAAATGTATCAGTCATTTTAAGGCGTTCTGTATATGTACAATGTTATTTTATTAGGGTGTATAAAAACTATTCTCGATTTGTTACAAGCCTTTACTCCGATGCGTATTTCATATCTAAAGACTATCTATGACTCCACTCTATGGGTATCTCCCTACCGGCGCCGCCGGTCGGTGTTCGAGCCTAGGTAAAAGTCAGGATTTCGAATGCTGACTTTCACAGCAGATAGGTTCAGATACTAATTTTTCACCCTGCTGTAGCTTCACACTGTGGTCCACTGGGACTGCGAAATCGACTCGTTCTTTTTTCTTTGTTCACTACCAAGAGATATGGTTTTCTGGCATGGATTGGGCAATCAGCTTGAATCTCATAGAATTTTATTTTCACACCAGATGCCTGGTGGTCATCGCTGGAAACTGAGTGACAGCAAGTCTCCTCAAGTCTCCAGCCCTCTTTTCACTTTCCCTCGGTCTACAGCAGTGCTGTGGTTAGCAGTTTCTCAACAAATGTCTGGTGGTTATTGCTGAAGGCTGAGTGACAATAAGTCTCCTCAAGTCTCCAACCCTCCTCCTCTCTGTACCATACCAACCTTCCCCAGATTGTTTTTTTTGTGTTGTTTTGTTTTTTGTGTTGTGTTGTTTTTGTATTGTTTTGTTTTTTGTGTTGTGTTTTGTTTTTTGTTTTTTGAATCATTTTAATCATATGTTCTGACATTTATATGTATCTATGTATCTATGTATGTATCCGGACTTCGCCCAGCCCAGAGCAGAGGGGATAGCGAGTCCCCTTGGAAGACCCACATCTGCATGGTTGAGGTTTCAGGTAGTCTTCCAGGTTTCCATTCTCTCCGTGATGAATTTGATAGTTTTGGGGCATACTCTGTAGATCCTGAGGCTTTTCTCTATCAAGGAGTGTGGCACGCTATCAAATGCTTTCCTATAGTCGATCCATGCTGTTGATAGGTTCTTTTTCCTCGACTTGGCCTCTTGCAGAATCGCCTTGTTGATCAGTATCTGGTCCTTGCACCCGTAGCTTCCCTTCTTGCACCCCTTCTGTTCTGGTGGGATCAAATTATTTTCATCCAGAAAGCTGTAGATCCTCTCCGTGATGATGGTGATGAGGATCGTGTACGTTGTTGGTAGGCAGGTGATGGGCCTGTAGTTCTTCGGGTTCTGTGTTTCTTTTGGCAGCAGGTACGTGACTCCCCATGTAAGCCATTTGGGACATTTCTCAGGATTCCCGATTATGTCATTGTAGGCCCATATGAGGTCTTCGTGGATGCTGGGTAGGCTCTTGATCCAGTAATTATCGATTTTGTCAATCCCTGGTGCTTTCCAGTTCATGGCCTTGTTAATGGCAGCGGTGGTCTCTGTGATGTGGGTGTCCGACCATTATTTTCGTCTCTACGTGTTTGTAAAGGTCCTGTTGTTGTTGGATCCACGAAGCTCTTTCATTATGAGACATGTTGCATTCCCATATTTCACTCCCAAATTCCTCAACAGCTTCGGTAGTAGGTGGTACGCAGACGTCTATCTTCTTTTTGTCCTGCTCTCGGTAGAGTCTTTTGGTATCTTCTTTGAAGATTTTGTTGTTGTTGTTGTTGTTGTTGTTGTTGTTGTTGTTGTTGTCAGTTAATCCCCGTGAAAAAAAAATCATGGATATATTTGTATTTCTATTAAATTATTACATGTTTCGACTTATCAAGGTCGTTTTCTAAAGGAAATCGGTGAAATGATGTGTCTGCATGGACCGAGGTTTCAGTCTGAATGAGGGTAGGTAGTATGTGTGTTGTGTATTTAGTAGTAAGTCTTTTTGTCTTTCTGTCACGCACGCACACACGCACTCTCACACACAACCAACCTTCATTCGGACAGAAACCTCGGTCCATGCAGACACATCATTTCTCCGATTTCCTTTTGAAAACGACTTTAATAAGTCGAAACATGTTACGGTATTAAATAATTTCTTGCAAATTATTCTGAGTCTCCACATTGTCTTTTCCTAAGTGTATAGACCAGCTACAACTTTGATATTTTTCATACATAGCCCCAACATATGTCTGAAGACGATGGTTTAGAAAAAGTACGAAGATTCGCGTACATAAAACAGATTTTAGACTCTTTTTAAAAAATATCTGTACATGAGGTGGAGGATTAATAATGTGGGGGGAAATAATAAAGTCGGTTTTCTATTGTTGTGAAGTCATAAACTGACCACCCATGTTTAATACATCTTAGCGTAAGATGTACCTGGACATAAAATAGGGACCAGTTTTCTATTGCTATATAGTGACAAACTGAACCCCCATATCTATTGTTTCAAGTAACACTGCTATTATCCATAATGTATAAGTATATTCCCAGTATTAAAAAACCGTCATATGACGGGTAATATTCTAGTTATTATTATAATTATTATCATTGTCATCATACAGAAGTGAATCATTGACCTTTTTAATTTGAAAGGTACATAGAATAAAAAAAATACGAAACTAATGCCAATCTATAAAATGTTCTTGAGAAAAAGACATGAAAAGACAATAAAATCGTTGCCCTTGTCAATTGGTTATTCATTTATTTAATCTGTTCATCAATGTTTCTAGTTGGAGTTCATTAAATAAAATCTCATTGTCGAGTCTTAATTAGGTTTTTGTCTCCGGGGAGAAAACATCGTGGGTTGCAGGACGCGACGTGATTTGTTCGGAGTGGAAATGGTGGGAAAGAAAGAGAGAGAGAAATAAGCAGGAGAAAATGAGAAAGAAAGAAAGGAAGAAAGAAAAGAAGGAAGGAAGAAAGAATGAAAGAAAGTGTGTAACAAAAGAAATCACGAAATGAAAGAGAGAAAGGACAAGCAAAGACAGCACGAAAAATAGAAAAGAAAGAAAGAATGAACAAAAAAGAAAGAACGAAGAAATAACAGAAAAAGAAAGAACGAAAGAAAGAAAGCACGGGAAAAAAAGAAAAAAGGACAGAAAAACAGTACAACAAATGTGAAAGCAAGAAGAAAAAAGAAAGAAAGAAAGAAAGAAAGAAAAGAAAAAGAAAATACGAAAAAAGTGAGAAAGAAATATAAATAAAGCACGAAAAAATAATATGAAAAAAGAAAGAAAGAAAGGACACAAATGGGAAAGAAAGAAAGAAAGACAGCACGAAAAATAAGAAATAATGAGAGGAAGGAAGAAAGAAAGAAGGAAAGAAAGAATAGGAAAGAAATGTAACAAGAAATAAAGAATGAATGAAAGAAAACGCAAAAAGAAGATAAAAAGAAAGACAGCACAAGGAAAGAAAGAAAGAAAGAAAGACATAACGAAGAAATAAAGAAAGAACCATGAAACTCGAAGAGAAAGAGAAAGGAAGAAAAAAGCCGGATCCCTTGGGGAATAAGGTAATTTTGTCGGCACCTTCAGTCCAAAAGAAAACGCCCCGAGTGTTGTTTGCTTTTAAAGGAAGTTGAAGCCTTTTCATTAGACTTTGGCGTTGAAAATTGAAAGAGGCGCATGCGTATTTATTATACGAAGACAGCCATGTCTTTAGTCCCGTCTGTATGTGAACGTGTGCACGGATTAACTAACTCGATTTTCCCTATTGGATCGAACCGATACAAATCAACGCTGGAAACTGGCCTTAATAATAATGGAGCTATCAGATCTGACGTGGGTTAAGGTTAGGGTTAGTATTTAACGAATGCAAAATACCATCCTCCACCCCCTCTCGCTCTCTCGCTCTCTCTCTCTCTCTCTCTCTCTCTCTATATATATATATATATATATATATATATGACTTGGCTCCGCTGACGGAGATTGTGAAGGGTTTTCCCCGTATTTCAGGCCCTAAGTCGGCGGGGCCTGGACGTGAACATAAAGTCGTACAAATGTTTAACAAATTACTTTTGCATACTTAAAACAGGTTTGAGACTGCTTGTATGTTAATTTTTTTTTCATCCAAAATTAAATTCGATTACGCCATGTTTGATGTCTGTCGACAGAAATATTTAAACTATGTAATTAAAAATCTTCCAAAAATAAAGTAACCGTTGTAGAAATACAGGATTCGACGAAAATTAGTTAATTTGATGATTTCTTAACTGGACTTTGAGAAAATATTATTTACTTTTTACTTAAAATATAGTGGAAATTACATTTGTTTATAGTGGGTGTCTGTTACCTGTCACTTTGGTTAAGCCTTCCTTGCCCACAAGTGGTGAAAACCCAATTGTTCTATATATAAACTAGCAGAAATACACGGGATTTTAAATACCTAGAATGAATACAATCCCATGAGTTTACTATACTTTGTATCAATTGCTTTAAAAGGATGCTGACAATTTTCAATTGGTCCGGGAATGTTGATTCTATCAGAATTGTTGCTTCCAAGCAATTAAGAAAAGCTTAAACGTATAAAGATCTCCGGTAGAAAACGGTTGAAATAGAGAGAGAAAGAGAGAGAGGGGGGATAGAGAGAGAGATAGATAGAGAGAGAGAGAGAGTGTTTGTCTCTCACAACTGATATAATATGTTATGCAGAACTACCAGATGGGCAATTAGTTGTTTATTTGGAATTTTAACTCCGAGATACCCGAGGTTTTTTTTAATTCAAACAATAACATTCTTAAAACGTTATATATTTCCAGTAATTAGGTGCCCAGGAACCTGTATAACAATTTTCATTCTAATTGGTTCAGCAATTCCAAAGTTTATTATTTTTTGCATGTTGACATATTGTTACTGGCATATAAAATGTAAACAAACAATTAGATCGACCGTAACTCATAATTTTTCAATTCCTGGTGTTTTGTCTACATTATAGCCAAATTTCGGTAAAATTGGTCAAGATTTGGGAAATTTTCCCAATTGTAAATAAAAAATACATTTTTCATTTTTGCTTATAAAATGTAAACAAACAATTGGATCGGCCATAAATTACCCCCCTCCCAGTAGAATCTCTCCACAAGCCTACAGACAAAATTTCATTGAAATATATTACGGAATAACGAAGTTATCTAATTGAGAAAAAGGATACAACGACGACAGACTCCCATAGCGAATGATAGTCTCCAGCAGTTTTTCAAAAATAGTTCTATTTTACTTTTATAAAGATTCGCAAAAATATAAACATAAATAAACAAATACAGAATCTAAAATGAAATTCTATTCTTACAATTTTGTTAATTTTCTGAGAAAATTCCTTTGTTTAAATACTTTTTTCAAAAAATAAACAAGTCATAGTCTGAAAATGACAGGTCTTGAGAATGCATCGCTTGTAGAAGAACTTCCCATCCTAGCTACATGAGTGTTTGCTGCTTTCTAATTATAAAACCTTCTCGGCACGAACTAATGAGCATTAACCATTCAGCTGCGTCGGCAAGTACCAAACGGAAACCACTCTTCGACAAACAAAGAGGTTTGTTTTTTTTTAATTATCTGGGATCCTAATTTTACCGAAATTTCTCCCATTTAGACGCATTATGAAGTATGGAGTGAAATTATGTAATGAAATAAGCGGAGGTATACAATCCTAGACAAAAAAACTGAGCCAAGCACTTTCCATCATATAAAAGATCTTAACATAATAGAAAACATATGGGGGCATATGACTGGTTTGGAGAAAATTTGCGAACACTGACCAGCTGTGGGAAGCAGTCAGTAATGAATGGAACAGCATTGTAGCAGCACACTGTAAACAACTATCGGACAGCTTAGCCAAACGGCTCAGTTTTCTGAAGGGAAAAGCTATCCCATACTACATAGTCTGTGCACAAACACTGCACTCACTGTTGTATAACATTGTCGGATATTTCATCTATAATTGTTAGAATGAAAGAGTAATTGCAAAAGATTTGATAAAAAAGCTTGGCTCATTTTTTAGTGTAGATTTTACAAGCATTGTTGTTTCCTATAGATTACGCAGGGGTTTTGCTAGTGATTAGACAGACAATGACGTAGGTATGAACAAAATGGACGAAAATTTCAGCGTGAAATCGACACGTGAGAAATTTTATAATCTGGCAAAAATCAGCATATTATTTGATTTTAATAAAATGTTCGATACTTATTTATTAAAGGACGAATTTTAAAAAAAAAAAATTTTTCCATTCCAAATTTCAGAGAAAAATATTGTTTTTTTCATTTGATTCCTGCCCCACAACTAATTTGATGATTTATTTATTTTATATGATCATGCTTTCGTTCATTTTTACAGATATATCCCTCGAGATACTAATTATGTTTACCTTTTGTAGAATAATATCCAGGAACTGCTGGAACGGAACTCTTAATTTGGGATTAAAAAAACAGGACGATTAAGTAAAATATTTTTTTCCGGCAATCTTTTAGTTTTATTTGATTATCATTCAGGCTTCTGATCTGTGAAAAAAGATTTTTTCATTTCATATTTTTAAAAAAGAAGATTTTTCATCATTTTTATCGATATATTTTAAACTTTGTCAATAAGATTACTAGTATTCCCCACTTCCATTTAAGTAAGTTGCAACAAAGGATACGGTCACATTTTTTAACGTATAATTAGACAGCTTTGTACTAAGAATTAGTTTAATTTTATAATTGAACAACTGCTGCAGTGTATTTTTTAGTGCTGCAACCACTCTGCTGCGGTTTCAGTAGCAAGTAGATTTTTTTACGGAGTGCTGTTGTTGGCTCCACGCCGAACCGTCCGCCTTTACCAGGGATTGTGAAGCTCCCATTTAGACGCGTAATTATTTACCTTGGTCGTTGGAAGCGAGAGTTTTCTCTCCGCAATGTTTGGTTAACCTGACAAATCAAGACACACGTCAATTAACGAACGTATTTTCTGCCATTTAAATGGAGGTCGGGTTGGAGGGAAAGGAGTAAAAAACGGAAGGCGTCGTCATCCTGCTAATCTTGTTAATTGACCTAACTAATCGATTAAACTGTCCCTTAAATAGGGACGTCGATAATTAGAGACAAGGTGCGAATTGCCCTGATTTTACGCCGATTGACAATAACGCCGGTTTGAGGTTTGCCCATTTTTTTGCTTTAAAAAATTGAAAATTATCGTGAAACTCATAGTTATATTTTCACCGCTGGTGGCGCCACCAGTGTTTTTTCGACCAATCAGCGCAAAGCTAAGGCTATAAGAGTTGCACTACGTGTCTTAGTGTTAAGATAATTTGTGGATTGATTTTGCGCCGGTTTCGTTTACGCCGCCTCCACTAGGAACGCATTCCCGACGTAAAATCAGGGTAGCCTGTATTTTGTTTGTGGTTGCTTTTGACCACTTGGTTTGCTCTGTGAGTATTGATTATCTCCCTTGATATGATTAAGGCACGCAAAACGCATTGGCGGTTTCCGGTCATGTATAGAATTCAGAATTCTTCTATTGTTAAATAAACAATAAATACAAAAATGTCTTCTGTTCATCGTATGTGGTTGGTCATTTCAACCACTTGAGAAAAGGGTGTGGTTTAGATGAGGATGACCATTTTAAACATCGATATCACTGGTCATTTTTGTCGTTAATTTGTCTGATCATTACCTCTGTCAACGACGCTGGAGAGGTATATGTATTCGGTCGCGTCTTTCCGTCTGTCTGTGTGTCCACACGATATCTCCAAAAGTACTCTATGAATTTCAATGAAATTTTGTGGAAGGTTGGGCAATGGGGTAAGGAAGAACTGGTTAGATTTTTTTCCATCTATTTTGTATACGCTCATGACTGTCCACGCGATATCTCCAAAGGTTCTCAATTAATTCCAATAACATTTTGTGGACGGCTGGACAATAGGCTACGGAAGAAGTGATTACATTTTGGAGCGGATCCATGCCCAATTACCTCACCTAGCAATGGCGTTGGCAGAGTTCTCTCTAGTTTCTAAATGACCCACTTGCTCCCACATCGTGCGACACATGAGACAGACAAGGCGCTCCACTATGTACGATTTTCTGGTGGGGTCATTCCAGCTTCTGTTAACCAGTCCGAAGTCCCACTCCATTGTCTGTCACCAGAACATCTTGGGCCGTCCTCTCTTTCTTTGGCCTATTGACGTTCATTTGATGGCTTGATTCACAGGTCTTGTTGTGGTGAGTCTCAAGACATGCCCCAACCAGCGGAGGCACCGTCTGTTGTGATCTTTTCCTGGCCTCTTTATTAGGCACATAAGCCTTCCGTTTGATGCCTATCATTTTTCGTAGGCATCCAGTGTCAAAGGCGTCCAATTTTTGTTTCTCAATGGGAAATAGTGTTTCTATAAGCTTCCAATTGAGGATGCTCTGGTTGCGTATTCGAAATCCTGCCACAGGGTCACAGTAATTGATCACACAGTGTAGATCGAACTCACTAAACAAATGAATTGGTCTACGAGACAAGCTTGCTAACCATTGCACTATGGTGAGCGCCTATCGTTATTCACTAAGTCGGGTATGAGGCCACAGTAATTGAGCACTCAGTGAGGATCGATTTCACTAAACTAACGAATTGGTATACGAGATACGCTTGCTTGCCATCGCGCTACGGTAAGATCCTGTCGTTATTTACTAATCTTAGATAAGTATGGCACAAGGCCACAGTAATTGCGCACTCAGTGAAGATCGAACTCACTAAACTAACGAATTGGTCGACGAGACACGCATGCTTGCCATAGCGCTACGGTAAGCGACTGTCGTTATTTAATAATCTTAGATAAGTCTGGTACAAGACCACAGTAGTGGGATCGATTGTTGTGCGTGGCGAGCCGACAAACCATCACGTGATGATAGGTGCCTGTCGTTATTTACTAATCTTAGTGTGTCACAAGGCCACAATAAACGAGCACACGGAGAGGTCGCATTTTCTACATTAGCGAATTGGTCTACGAGACGAGCTTTCTACGCTAGGTGACCATTAATGGCTATTCTAAATTGTGCTTTTCTCCAATATCTCTCATTATGAATGAACTTGTCCTGAGGTGGTTAAAAGGGTGTAGTTTCTCAGGCCCCGAAAACGAAATGATTCCTTATTTTAGTGACAATGTCCTTGGCAGGGTTATGCGCTCTCTAGAGTCCTTTCTGGTCATTACCATTGGCGTCTTTAATCCCCTAAATTTAGGCTGCGTTTGACATTTTAGTAAATACTGCATTTACTTATGTTACGTACCCGTCTAATATTTATAAGTTTCCTTGGGGGAGGGATTTTGGGCTGTCCTTCATAGCAAGTAATTAAAAGCCTCTGTAATTAAGGGTGAAATAAGCCATGTAAGCAAATGCCAAAAGTTAAATATTCTTCAAACTTGTGGAAGGTTAAAAGTTTTGGGTCACCAATGTTGATGCAAAACCCGATGTCGCTGTGCGGAGATCAAAGAGATTTACTATTCACAAGCCAGGCTGCTACAGGGTCAATCTCCACCCGTACTTCTAACCCAACTGAAGATGATTACTGCCATTTTTCTATTGTATATACAGTATCGCCCATATATAAGTACACCCCTACCACTATTTTATAGAAAGTTAATTCTTTTCTAAACCAAACATAGCAAAAATATGAATATGTTGCCGTCCAAAGATGGGTACAACA
>VCCN01002078.1:544987-557646 GCA_006491835.1 Architeuthis dux
TAGATAGATAGATAGATAGATAGATGTGAGGATCTTTCTTAATCGTTTCTGTTTCTCTTTAGGCTTTTCCACTTTAATAGAATGGACGTTAGCTTTTGGTGGGGACTAACGAAAATGACCTATTTTTCTCTTTTTACTTTTTTTTTGCTGGTTAGCGTTTGTTATTCTTTTCCTGAAGCTCTTTTTGTTGTCCGAACCTTTCTGGTCATCTGTTTTTAAGGGTCTCTTCTCACGACAATGACCATTCGGGGCATTGTTGACCATTCACGTTTGAAGAGTAATCGTTGAGATCACAAAACATATCACGAAAGTCACATTTGTATCTTTTGTTAAGTGTTCTTTACCAAAAGTCTTCCTCAGAAGTTGGTTGTGACTGGCCCCCGCTGCCCCAGGCTCTCCACATTGTTCATTCAAAACAACGGCGCCGCGCAACAACAAAAAGTATCATACTACCAGCATAATTGGTCAGTGGACACTGATGACCATTGAAAAAGCACTACTAATTGACCCATGATTTGAACAAAAGATACCAAGAACCGGCATTACTTCTGACATAACCTTTGTCTTTTGTTCTTGACCTACAATGGCCAAGAATTATTCTGACCACACATTGAGGAGATTACATCAAAGAAGCTAGTGACCATTAGTCAAAGATTAGAAAACATCATCAAAGAAATCTGGACCTCTAAAGATTACCTGAAGCGATTATTTCTCTTTTTCTAAAGATTGGTTGTTTTCAAAGATATAATGTTTTTACATATTAAATGCCGTTTTTTTACATAACAGAAAATATAGCGCTAAAAGTAAAAGATGTAATTATATAATTGCATTCTTTTACTGATTGGCTGTTTTTGAGCCCTTACAAAACAATCGTGTCTACCCAAGAAGTTAGACTAATATTCAAGTACGAATTCAAGTCGGGGCATAATGCTGCTCAAGGCACTGATAACGTCAACAACACATTTGAAGTGGACTCTGCTACAGTGCGAACATATCAGGATTGGTTCAATGGGTCTGGAAATATGGATAGCAATAATAAACCTCAAGGTAGGCCCAATTTGTTCTTAATGATGAACAATTATCGACAGCAGTGGCCAACGACCCACGAACAAAGGTTTGAGCTGGAGACTTTAAGACTTCAACAGAAAACACATCATATCATCTCAAGCCAATAGGATAGGTTAAAAAGTTGGAAAACTGGTCCCCTATGAACTGAATGAAATGCTCCATGACATACAACTCACCTCTCAGCTGTGTCTAAGCTTAGAGAATTGGGATATGAAGTCTTGCAACATCCTCCATATTCACCTGACATTTTTCCTTCAGATTATCATCTTTTCAAGCATTTTGAACTTCATATCCGTAATAAAATGTTCAATAATATGGGATCTATATTTCATGCTTCTAATGAATTTGTGATCACTAAACCTATAGAATTTCATAGAGATGGCATATTATCATTAGAGGATCGTTTGAAAAATGATATTGCTTCAAATGGGTCATATTTTGATTAAATATTTACTGTTTTTCGTTTATATCATCCTTCGTCTTACTATTCACACAAGGATATTTCATATGTAACTATATAATATTTGTTGACGAGAATAAGACAACACGATCATTAAATCCTTTAGTTACTACAGAAAGCTTAGTTTAGTCTGGCACAAGGCCACTAGTGTGAGGCACCCAGCACGTTTGTCTGAATAATTAGATATTAAAATATATTAGTAAAATACCCGTTGCTTTTCAAACGGTATAACTGGGGCTAGAAAACTAAAACACTGTGATATCTGAAAAACTTCTATCTGTCTTTCTCTTCTCTCCTCCTTATCCTAACCGTACCCCCAAGCCCTCCAAGGCTCTAGTCTTTATTTTTTTAAGAGAATTAGGTAAAAAAACAAAATTGACACATCAACAACAGTAGCAGCAGTAGTAGTAGTTGTAGTCCCAGCAGCCAGTGAGCACATGTACACACAGAGCAGAACTTGCTTAGCACCAGCCAATTTTGTGTTCGTGTGTTCGCATTACCCCAATCCTCTCCTTCTGTTTGTTATGCGACAGACAGTATGACACGTCGCAAATTATAATATAGATTACAAATTGCAGACAGCCCCCTGTCAAGGTTTTCAAAGGGTGTAACCGCATTTTGTTGCTACTTACTGGGCAGTTGACGTAGCTATGGGAGAGTTGCTTTCCCAGGTGTTCACTCACCAGGCCTGTTCTCTGTCAGCACTCGTGGCATATCAATGACGAGACATTTTATTTAACAATGGCAGGGAGAAATGAATTCATGCCTTTCCCTGAGGTATAAATGCCGTATGAACTCACACGGTGTCAGCTGGTTTCGAAATTAGCACAACAACTCGTTTTTCTGTACTGACAACCGTTACGCCATTTCCCCAAAAGGATTAACTCTAACATTAATAAACATCAAATATGCTGTCTACTCTAATAATGAACAGTGTGATTTTCTTGGTTCGCCGGTCGTAACACTGGACTATATCTACTCTAATAATGAACAGTGTGGCTTTCTTGTTTCGCCGGTCGTAACACTGGATTATATCTACTCTACTAATGAACAGTGTGATTTTCTTGGTTCGTCGGCCGTAACACTGGAGTATATCTACTCTAATAATGAACAGTGTGATTTTCTTGGTTCGCCGGTCGTAACACTGGAGTATATCTACTCTAATAATGAACAGTGTGATTTTCTTGGTTCGCTGGTCGTAACACTGGATTATATCTACTCTAATAATGAACAGTGTGATTTTCTTGGTTCGCCGGTCGTAACACTGGATTGTATCTACTCTAATAATAAACAGTGTGAAACTATGGACTTTTCAACGGAAACACATTTTTTATTATGTTTTCTCAAAAAAGTAGTTTGATAGAAATTCAAATATATCCGTGAAAACTTTTACGGTATTACCTAGTCATTAATAAATGCCAAATATGCAATTCATTTTCCTACATCACAATTAACATCATTGGTAATGTATTCATTACAGTTACAATATTAAATATTACAAATTTTAAACATAAAAATATTAAAAATCTAAAACATAAAGGCTTGCTGGATGTTGACGTTCTAGAAATTGGGATGTTGAAAATAGACTAAACAGCCGTAACATGTACATCAGAAGACATACACCAATATACAAGGGCCAGGATGTTGAAAATGGCCTAAACAGCCGTAACCTGTACATCAGACGGCATACACCAATACACAAGGGTCAGGATGGTGAAAATGGCCTAAACAGCCATAACATGTACATCGGAGACTGTCTATAATACTGTCTTTTATCATTACTAATTTCGGAAATTTAACATTACTAAATTTATTATGAAAACTATTTGAAAAAAGAGTGTATAGCGAAAGCTAAACGGAGTAGCGTTAAGTGGGGTATGTGTGTAATGTATATTTAAGTTTATACTATCTTCTTCCACGTACTCAGTGTTATTTGGAGCTCAACAACTTCCGCTTCTTTTAAAAACCTCTCATCGCTGCGTATCCTCTTTCTAGGAGACAATGGACATACAACCCTGATCGCCTGTCCATTAAAAGCCAGTAAAAATCACAAAACAAGCAAAACCCTTCTTTCCAAATTCTACAAATCTTCCTATCAGCACGAAAACGGACAACGCGAAATGTTCGACAACAAAATGTCAACTACACAGTTATGTCCCCTTTCCGGAAGTGGGGCTTTTTGGACACAACCTTCATGTTGGTCTTTGTTTTTTGAAGTGGGGCTTTCTAGAGACAACTTCTTTTTTGTTTTTCGTTTTTCATTTTCTTTTTTGTGCGTATTAGTTTCCTTTTCGTTGTGTTTTTATTTTATTTATTTTTTTAATAATTTGCTATCAGTGCGGGTGGATTTGTTTGTCGTCCTGATATTTCGGGAGAAAGGGGGGTGTTTCGTTTTTAATTTCTGGTGTTTGCTCCTTTTGTAGTGCGTTTTGAAAACAGGATTTAAGGGACAATGTATTTGCTGGTATTACATTGTGAAAGGAAGAAAGAAAGATGTCGAGAAGAAGGAAAGAAACAAAGAAAGAAAAAAGAAACAAAGAAAGATGGTGAGAAGAAAGAAAGAAAGAAAGAAAGAAAGACGGTAAGAAGAAATAAATAAATAAAGAAAGAAAGAATGAAAAAAGAAAGAAATAAGGAAAGAAAGATGTCGAGAAGAAGGAAAGAAAAAAGAAACAAAGAAACAAAGAAATAAAGACAGTGAGAAAAAAGAAAGATAGAATGAAGGAAAGAAAGAAAGAAGGAAAAAGAGAAAGAATGGAAGAAGAAAAAGGAATGAAGGAAGGAAAGCAAGAGTGAAAGAAAGAAAAATGGTGAGGAAAAAGAAAAATGGCTGCTGCAGGGTCAAACTCCTACCGCGTTTACTGTCCCATGGGTACCAATCGGTTAGCCTTTCCCCCATCTATTGTCATCTCTTCTTGCTAGGTGCCCAGCCCATCTCCACTTTTGCTGCTTAATTATTTGTATAGTACTTATATAATATATATCAACATCAGCCATCATAAGTACACTGCTGGACAAAGGCCTTTACCGGCTCCTTCTGTTATGTTGACCGTAAATGTGCGACCCTCTGTCATGTATTACCTGCAAATCTTTCTATCCCATTTCTCCTTCTTATGTCTGGTCTTCTTCTACTGCGTTTGCTATCCTTAGAGCACCAATCTGTTAACCTTTTGCAAGAAAGTTATATATATATATAACTCTCTCTAGCGATCTATCTATATATATATTGTCAAATCCACATACAGCGCTGTTTCGTCGTCTTACGACTCATCAGTGTGGCTACTGACTATAAGTGCCTTGGTGCCCCGGGCAAGGATTGAAACCAGACTTCTGGGCCAGCAGTCCGACTTCTTACCAACGCCCCAGTCACCGCGGCGGGTTGTAGATCATTTTTTTAGGCATATAAATTCATATGTCTTTCTGTTTACAAGAGCGCTCAATTCAAATTACTCTGAATGTGTGTGTATATATATGTGTGTGTGTGTTAACATATGCTTGCAAATAAGATAATCGAAAAAAGCGAGTATTAACTGGTTTGCTGTTGTAAAGAGTTCGATCCACTAAATAGTGTGATTCACTATTTTGCTCTGTGCTTAGCATTGTACATCTTTGTACTTGTAAGCCTGCCTCGAGGCTGAGATGATTGTGTACTTCCCAGTTACTCCTATGGTCGAGCCGAGTTAAAAATAGAAACTTCGCGTGACCAACGTCTTTTGGCAGCATGCCGTGTTAGGGGTGATCAATTAAAAAAGGGGGTGACCAATCAATAAGTTACTTCTCTCGCCTTTTGTTGAGCGATGATCACAAAAGAAAAGTCAAAAATCAATCGTGAATGTTGCCAGACACATACAAAAAAGTTTTTTCTAGACATAATAAGAAGTGAATGTTGAGAAAATAGCCGACTTAAAGTCCTCTTTCGGAATCACCTTCAGCTGCTTCGTCGCGTTCTCCTTAATCTCGACCATCGTCTATTTGGGAAAATTCGCAGTGAGCCAAATCTGGGATGTATGCGAGGTGTTGCGAGACCTGGGTGACGCGATGTTTTGCAAAAAAAACCAGCACTAGGCACGAAGAACGACTTGTTCGTTCTTTGTGAATTCCGTCACACAGTACATAACCTCACTCAATGACGTATCACTACCGACTGAGTAACGCCTAAGGAACGTGTATGTTCATGCATGCGCAGTAAGATCCCCACTGATTGGTTGCCAAGTTACATCAAGGCTGTGCAATTGGTTCTTGGTATATTCAAAATAGCTTGATACTTTCCCGAAAGACCTAATACAGTATACCTTGATTAGTTAATTCGTTCCAATATTTTCCGTACTGTTTAAAACCGCACTGTTCAGTCTTATAATGATTTAAATTTCTTTTTCAGCTTGTACCTAGTTACATTAATTTGTACAGCAATACCTTAACCGTACTACATCAAAAGCCTCACTAATCAAAACCGCACTGTTCAAGTCTTATCAAAATGTAATTTCTTTTTCAGCTTGTACCTAGTTACATTAATTTGTACAGCAATACCTTAACCGTACTACATCAAAACCTTCACTAATCAAAACCGCACTGTTCAAGTTTTATCAAAATGTAATTTCTTTTTCAGCTTATACTTAGTTACATTAATTTGTACAGCAATACCTTAACCGTACTACATCAAAACCCTCACTAATTAAAACCGCACTGTTCAAGTCTTATCAAAATGTAATTTCTTTCTCAGCTTATACTTAGTTACATTAATTTGTAGAGAAATACCTTAACCGTACTACATCAAAACTAACACTAATCAAAATCGCACTGTTCAAGTATTATCAAATTTTCTTTCTGATTATATTTAGTTACATTAATTTGTATAGCAATACTATAACCGTACTACATCAAAACTGCACTAATCAAAATCGCACTATTCAAGGAATTGCTGTATATATGCATTCCCATCGTAAACATTGCTTTCCCGATTGTCAGCGAGGAACGAAACTGGCTTTGGGGATCAACTCAAAGACACCCAAATCATTCTGACATATATATGAACAAACCATCATTTCCTTGAGCGTGCTCTCATGACACATGATGCCTTTTCTGGAAGTGTAAGTTGACTGGGATTGGGTGTTGACTGGGGTTCCATGTGTCGGCTGCCGAGAGAGACAGACAGACAGATAAACAGAGAGGGAGAGAGAGACATAATTTGCTTCAAGCTAGTCAATCGACGAAAGCGATAACTTGTGTGTGTATGGTCAGCGATGACCAGTGTTTGAATTAGTGTCTTCTTACCTGACCGGCCGATGACCTCTATGGCTGCATCTCAACAATCTCCGCTTCTCAAACCATCTGTTCGATTCTAAATCAGTTTTCCGACATTTGTTTCGATTCAACAATCTATCCATCATTCGACCAGGACTACCAATTCAACTATTTGGTTGATGCAAACGTCTCCATCATTTTTTGATAAAATCTTCTATTCATATAAATTCATAGCATCATTATTCAGTCATCAAAGTAGTTTCCTTCGAATAAGGTCATAGAAAACTTTACACTGCCTTCCAAATGAACTGTGTATGTTATAATATTTGGTTGATGCAAAACATTACAGCCTTCTTTAACAAAATCTTCTATTCATATAAATTCATAGCATCATTATTCAGTCATCAAAGTAGTTTCCTTCGAGTAAGGTCATAGAAAACTTTACACTGCCTTCCAAATAAACTGTGTATGTTATAATATTTGGTTGATGCAAAACATTACAGCATTCTTTGACAAAATCTTCTATTCATATAAATTCATAGCATCATTATTCAGTCATCACAGTATTTTCTTTGGCTTTCTATGAGCTTACGCCTTCTTTCAACTAAAATTTGCATTACATCATATTATGTTGATGCAAATGTTTCCAGCGTCTTTTTGATAAAATCTGGTATTCATTTGAATTCATAGCATCATTATTCAGCCATCAAAGTGTTTCCTTGGCTTTCTATGACCTTGATCCAACTTTCAACTAAATTGTGTATAAAATTAGCCGGAAGTTGGTGTGAAGTCATAGAAAGCTAGGAAAAATACATTGATGACTGAATAATGATGCTATGAAATTATTTGAATACTAGAAACTCAAATCAAATGAGGTTGATGCAAATGTTTCTAGTATTCAAATAATTTCATAGCATAATTATTCAGTCATCAATGTATTTTTCCTAGCTTTCTATGACTTCACACCAACTTCCGGCTAATCTGTATATTCCAACATATTTAGCTGATGTAAAAGTTTCCAGCATTCTTTTACAAAATTTATTATTCAGTCATGAAAGTATTTTCCTTGGAGTTTTATGACTTTTAGCAGCCATTTGGCTCCATTGTTTATTCCATCATACAATAACGATCTGTCAGTCCTTCACTGGTGTAAAGCACATACACACACACCCTACACTCTGTCGCCAAAAATATGAATATGTTTCCGTCCAAAAATGAGTACACCCCTATGAAAAAATATGTTTGGCACCAGAGTTTCAATGCTGTAGATTTTGGTCATAAATGATACCTGATAATATCCGTTCTGATTGTGTAATGTTCCACTAGAAATAATAAAATCCTGCTATATTTGATTTAGAAGAAAATTAACTTTCTATAAAAAGTGAAAGGGTGTACTCATTTATGGGTGATACTGTGTATATACAGGCGCGCGCCCAATGTGTGTGTGTCTCTGTGTGTGTGTGTGTGTGTGTGTGTGTGTGTGTGTGTGTGTGTGTGTCGTGTGCGTGCGTGCGTGCATGCGCACATACCAATATACATAATATACACCAAACTATATACACACACATTTATGTCCATATTATCTGAAATCTATACGCAGGACTAAAGCTGGTAGGCACGTGATCAATTGCGGGAAGGCGTGGCTGTTCATCATGCTGGTACCCGCAAAAACACCCACCCCACGTTGAAAGAGGGCCGGAAGTTCATAATTGTGAGGATTGTGGTAAATAGGAAGACGGGAAAGACGAAGAAGAGATTAGGGGGACAGAAAGAAAAATATACAGTAAACTCCCGTTATTACGGCACCCTTAAAAAATAGTGCCGTTAGAACGAGTGTCGTTAAAACGAGAGTTTACTGTAAACGGTAACAGAGTAAAACGAAGAAGAAGAAGAAGAAGAAGAAGAAGAAGAAGAAGAAGAAGAAAAAGAAAAAGAAAAAGAAAAAGAAGAAGAAGAATGTTTAACGTAATCGGAATCGACCGACAGACATACCGAAAAGCGTAGTATAGAGATGTGTTGGGCGCATCTAAAAAGACAATAAAGAAGGGGCAGAAAAATTAAGAAGAAAACGAAGAAAGCAAAGAATTGGCAGAATGAAACGAAGAAGAAGGAAAATTGGAGAAAGAGAAACCGGAAGAAGCGAAGAAGTAAACGAAAAAGAAGAAAGCAAAATGCAAGAAGAAGAAGAATACAAAGAAGAAGAAGAAGAAGAAGAAGAATACAAAGAAGAAGAAGACGAAGAAGAAGAAGAAGAAGAAGAAGAAGAAGAAGAAGAAGTAAACGAAAAAGACGAATGAAAGAAGAATACGAAGAAGAAAAGGGAAAGAAACGAAGGCGAAAAAGAACGAGAAGGTGAGACAGAAAATGAAAAAAAGACGAAAAAAGTGAAGAAACGAGAGAAGAAAATGACGAAGAAAGAAAAGATGTTGGACAAAACGAAAGAGAAAAGAAGAAGCAGAATATGAAGAAGAAACAATAAGAAGAAGGGGTAGGACAAAACGAAAAAATGAAAAGAAAAAGAAAAGAAGAAAAGGAGGTGATAGGAGAAAATGAAAAAGAAAAAATCAAGAAGAAGTAGAAGATGAGAGTCGTCACGGCGACCCACGACCCTCCTGTTTTAGTGCAATGGGGAGATGCTGCCGCGGAATTGGTTCATGTGTGCCGTGTCTCGCCCGAAGGCGGACCACGACTGATCCCAGCCAAAAAGGACTGGAAACTTAACCTTTTTAGATGCCTCCAACGCATCTCTATAAGACACTTTTCGATCGGTCGGTCGCTCCCTAATATGTTAAATATCGATTTTCTCAGCCGTATCATGTTGGATTGATATGAAACTTTGTCAAGACCTCCGGGCGAACCATCCTCACCCCCACCCCTGCTACTACTAACACAAATGGTGGACACATGGTTGAACATGATTCTTGTTTACTCCATGCCCCACCACGACAGCTCAAAAAATGTGAAGTCCCCCCACTCACTATAAAGAATAAAAACTAATTTGTACCCCACGCAAGATATGTTCCAGGTAAATAGCGTGCAGTAAGGGGGAATGCGTGTAATAGCCGGGCATATTTGCTTACTAACATTATTAATTTTATTAACAATCTTGTTATGTATAACTGAAATAATGTTATGGGTTATTAAATGTCATCTTAATGTAGCCAGTATCAAAACAACATTTTGTTTAGGTTGTTAATAGTACTGTATAATTAGGAATTTATATTATTGTATAATTAGAAATTAATAGTGCGCTATAATTAGGAATTAATATTATTGTATAATTAGAAATTAATAGTACTGTATAATTAAGAATTAATAGTACTGTATAATTAGGAATTAATATTATTGTATAATTAGGAATTATTATTGTATGTGTGTATTGTATTATTGTATAATTTGGAATTAATAGTACGGTATAATTAGGAATTAATAGTACTGTATAATTAGGAATTAATATTATTGTATAATTAAGAATTATTATTGTATGTGTGTATTGTATTATTGTATAATTTGGAATTAATAGTACGGTATAATTAGGAATTAATTGTACTGTATAATTAGGAATTAATAGTACTGTATAATTAAGAATTCAGTTTTGAGCCACGAAACACTTTTCGCTCTTTTCTTTTCTGCCCTCCCCACGCTATTGCTGCTAAGGATTCAAAAACCTCCCAAAATAACGAATTATATCTCTATTTACATTGAATCTACAAAAGAATGCAATTACATTAGTAAATCTTTCCCTTTCAACAATATTTTCTATGACATAAAAAGAATAACTATATTTCATGTGTAACAAGCTAAATATCTTTGAAAACAACCAATCTTTAAACAAAGATCTCAGATCATCGCTTCAGGTAATTTTTAGAGGTCCAGATTTCTTTGATAATGTTTTCTAATCTTTGACTAATGGTCACTGGCTTCTTTTATGTAATCTCCTCAATATGTGGTCGGAATAATTCTTGACCATTGTAGGTCAAGATCCAAAAAAAGGTTTTGTCAGAAGCATTGCTGGTTCTTGGTGTCTATTGTTCAAATCATGGGTCAATTATAGTTATCTCTAACGACCTAATTGGAAAGTACAATTATACGTCTACTTACGCCCGACCGACTTACGTCTGATCGCAGATACATCTCCATAAAAGCTCCAAACCCATTAATTGCGAATGACAGATATTTCAGTCATTGGAGTTCCATGTCTCAACTGCGAATGACGAAAATTTCCGTCATGTTATAATTAGCTTGCTAGAGAGGAGGCACTGTATATGTAACGTTTCTTTCGAGTTCTCCAGACAGGGAAAACGATAAGGAGAAGGTAAAAGAGTAGACACCTTGCTGGGTTGAGCTAATGAGTTAGTGAAAGAAACGTAATGGATGACATTTGTTCCTTTCTCTTCAGAAAGGCATAGAAGACATATGTACAAAATAGAGATTTGGGTAAAAATTTATGTGTTATGGTATCGTATGTTGTGCAGTGCGTATATTTCACTTCACGCAATAATGATCGACTTACGCCCAGATTGAGTTGCGTTCGTATTACCAGAACTTAACCTGGACGCAAGTCGACGCATGGTTGTAAATCTTTCACTTTTAGCGGTATTAGTACCGTCAATGAAAACAGTCAGCAAAATTGTCGAATTGTCAGGTTTCTGCATTTTTTAAGTTGGTCCGTCTGGCTGGCTATGTATGTATCACGCGTAGAGGCCAAACCAATAGAGCTAGAGGGCTGAAAATTAAAACATTTATTCCTTATTATGTCTAGAAAAAACTGTTTTTTTGTCTTTTTGAATTCCCCCCTTAAATAAGTTTTTAGTGGTGGGGGGGGGGTCAATTTTCAATGTAGCTTTATGCTAAATTGACCCCTTTGTTTGTGTCCGACAGCATTCGCGCTTCTGTTTTAAAAATTCGGACTTTTTTTACCGATCACTGTCCAACAAAATGTGAGAGAAGTAACTTATTTATTGATCACCTTTTTTTTCAATTATTTAATTTACTTTAATTTATTTAATTGATCATCCCCAACACGGTGTGCTGCCAAAATACTGGATGATGAGAAACTACACCTTTTCACATATATCTTATCTGTTGTGCATACAATTAATCACTGCTACCCTCAACAGGGTAGCAGTGATTCTTGCTGGGTTTAGGTTATTCATATGTTCTGACATGTATATTTATGTATCAGGACATTTCCCAGTTCTAACCGTTCATGGTGGAATTTCTTTTTAAATCATGAATTTATGTTTCAAACCATACAGGTAACATTTTCATCAAGGTAACTTAATTTTAGCACCACCACTGTTTAGTTTACTAGGTAAAAAGAAGCATAGATGGCTGGCGGTGATTCATGATTTCTCTTGGAATGCTAGTTCTATTTATGATGTAAACGACATTTCATGTGTAACAACGTAATAGGAAAGTATTATTATCTCAAGCAATTTATCCGGATTTTCATTTCGGGTGTAAAACCTGATTCAGAACTCGATGGGATTAAGAAATCGATCAGAAGATGTTGATTTCAATTTGATTGTAGTTAAGCCCTCAGAAATCTGCATGTTAGGGATTTGGGGGTATTAGCCCTTGGTGTTTAGGGGTCAAGAACTGTAAAAACTGTTTATCTATTCGAAGAATTAACCACTAATGTAAGCATGTCTGAAAACACGCACTCACACACACACAAACACACACGATTTCTTTCATATAAACTGGTACACATTCATATGTCCAACGATGTGCACACACCACAAATATATATATACAGGTATCACACCGCTTTTCGAAAGTTCGTTTTACGCCACCTTTTCGCTTTTACGAGAAAAAAAAGACAAAAGGCGAAAATAGTGTTCAGCGTTTGTTTCGCAGCGAGCCGGTATAGAGGCGGCGCGCACCC
>VCCN01002078.1:627697-642918 GCA_006491835.1 Architeuthis dux
TATAGTAAGGCGAACATTTGACTAACTAATACTAAATAATAGCAACTCTCTCAGACTATTTTTACGCTCTTTTAAAACGTCTTGCAATAATTAAATAACTTCTTTGAAAGTTTAATTTTGGTCATAACTGCAAGAAAATAGCATACGGTTAGTCGTAAAAAAAGAAAAAATATCTTTGCGTACTCACAGAGGATTTCTGGGCAGATTAAGGCCGTGTTTACGTTTTTTACTAAAATTTGATCGATTCCGCCATAATTGACGGATCTGACACCAGAAAAAATGAAGTCGAGTTTTAAAATTCTTTCAAAAATAGAATTGACTCCAGAGAAATTTGATTCGAAGAAAATTAGTTAATTTAATTATTAATTTCCAGCAGATATTTTTTAAACAAAAAGTGTACACTGTATTTTAATAAAAACAAACGAAAACCTTTCTAAACAGAAAATATTTTAGTTTTTTGCATTTCTTATTTTCCAATTCAGAGCTAATTTAACAGGTAGCAGGATCGAATAGAAAATCTAAAGTATTTAACTTCTCTGGGGACTTATCTTTATAGAAATGTATTTTTGTTGGAATCCAAAGGATATTTTATTGAGATTTTATCAAATTGAAATGGGTGACTTGTTGACTTGAAAAAAAATATTTCTATAAGATATACTTTCAAAATACTCTTCTCATAAGAGAATTCGTCAAAATTGAATACATCCCGAAAATGTTATTGAAATCGGCCAATTAGTATATTTCTGGTGAAAATTGGGCTAAAATTTCCCAATGTAAATTCTAATAGTTCACTGGTTCGCGAATGTAAACAAGTTGTCTAACCCGATATTTCCGATTTTATATTTTCTTAGAACTAATGTTTGGTAGATTTCTACAATCTTTCTTTTATTAATAACACAAAGATTATTGCTATACAATTAATAGATTTCAAGTTACAGACGTTTTAATTGAAACATGTTGGTTTTTGCCAAAAGACCGTGAGAGTTGCTACTAAATAAGATTCATACGTACCTGTTCCGACTTACCTTTAACTTCGACTTAAAGATCTTGTCCGTAACCCGGGGACTGTCTGCATGTATGTGTGATATATGAATGAATGAATGGCTTGGCTTCGCGAACGAAGATTTTGGGGCTGGTTTTCCACAGCATTTGGACCATAGACGGCGTGGCCAATGTGTTGAGTAAACCTCCAGCCTGAGCAGTGTAGATTTAAGGTGAAGTGCTACTTGCCCAGGGTCGACCCCACCCTTTAAACCGAGGGTTACATCTGTAGCATAACGGGCGATCGAACTTCTCCTATTCTGGTCGCCGTGAGGGAAAGAGATGTTGAGGGAGAGAGAGAGATAGTAGTTTCAGAGAAAGTCAGGGTGAGATAGAAAGAGACAGAGACGATCATTTCCTCCGCGGGCTGCGGACTGCGATGATGATGATGATCCTCTGTCCGGGTCTGCTGACGGGAGCCAAATTTCTCTGCGGAGGGAAAATCATTAAATCTTAATTTTTTGTTCATTGACCAAAGACAACGGAGTCTGAGAGAGATAAAGTTTATAAGATGCAGTATAGAAGGGTGTTGGAATCGGAAAGTATCTCAAAGAAAAAAAGAAAGAGATAAGAAAGAAAGTAAGAAAGAGAGAGAAAAAGAAACGACAGGAAGGAAATAAATGATGAAAGAAAGAAGAAAAGAAGAAAAATTATGAGAAAGGAAGAATATATGAAAAAAGAAAGAAGCACGTAAAATGATAGAAAAAAGGATAAAACGAAGTATGTAACTAAAGAAATAAAGAAAGAAAAAAGAAATGAAGAAAAGAGAAAAGGAGAACGAAAGGAAAGAAAAACAATCAAAGAAACAAAGAAAGAGAGTGAAAAAAAATAAAGAATGAAAGAAACAAAAAAGAAAAAGAGACAAAAAAGCAAAGAGAGTGAAAATAAAGAAAGAAATCGAAAACAACGAAAGAAAGAAAGAAAAGAAGAAGAAATGAACAGAGAGAGTGAAAAGATAGAAAGAAAGAAATCAAAAAGAAAAAAAGAAAGAAAGAAATCGAAAAGAACAAAAGAAAGAAAGAAATCGAAAAGAACAAAAGAAAGAAAGAAAGAAATCGAAAAGAACAATAGAAAGAAAGAACGAAAGAAAGAAAGAAAGAAAGAACAAAAGAAAGAAAGAACAAAAGAAAGAAAGAAAGGAAGAAATCGAAAAGAAAGAAAGAAAGAAAGGCCCAAAACCATGTGTGAAGTAAAATCAATTAAAAACCGAGTGAGTTTTTTTTATTGATTGATTGATTGATGGAATGTCTCGTAGGGCAAGTCAAGTCAAGATGTTTAACAAGCACGTCTCGTCTGATTTGTGGGGAAAACGAGATTTGAAGACGCGGGGGGGGGTGCAGGGTGATAGAAAGCAAGGCAAAAATAAAAGATGGAGGGTGGCCAGATTGTCATAAGTCAAGTATGTCGTTGAATGAGTAAGTCACGAGAGGAGGGGGGAGGAGGAGGAAAACGTAGAAGGTGGGGATGAAAGAAAAATGGCTGTTGGGAGGTGGGTAAGTAGTTGAGGACAGTTGGGGATGGGAAAGTGACATAGGGGAGATAACTGCTTTTGAAAAGAGTGAAATCCAAAGAGGAAGAAGGTGAAGAGTTTGAAGCGAAAAGGGAGACGAGGAAGAAAGTGAAGAGGAAGGCGCAGACGAAAGTGGGGCGGAAGCAGAAGATTGAAACAAAGTAGGAGACGAAGAGAGTGCAGAGGAAAGTGAAGAGGAAGACAAAGAAGAAAGCGAAGAGGAAGACGAAAAAGAAAGCGAAGAGGAAGGTGAAGAGAAGGGCGAAGAAAGCAAAAAGGAAAGTGAAGAGGGAGACGAAGAAAGCGAGGGGGAGTGCGAGGAATAAAGCGTAGAAGGTGAAGAGGACGACAAAGAGGAATGTGAAGAAGAAAGAAAAGAAGAAAGCGAAGAAGAGGAAAGCAAAGAGAAAGACTAGGTATAAAGCGCAGAAGATGAAGAAGAAGGCGAAGAAGAAAGCGCAGAGGAAGGCGAAGACGAAGGTGAAGAGGAAGACGAAAAGTGAAGAGGAAGGTGAAGACGAAGGTGAAGAGGAAGACGAAAAGCGAAGAGGGAGGTGAAGACGAATATGAAAAGTGAAGAGGAAGGTAAAAGAGAAAGGTGAAGAGGAAGGCGAAGATGTACTGAGTATAAAGAGGGGGTTTATTTTTAAAAAAGCAGACAGAAAAAAGAAAAAAGTGAGAATCCTTAAAATGAAGTAGATTTAAATGGAGAATGGGAGAAAAATGCTTACGGTTTATCAGAAAGCGGAAACGGGGGGGGGTTGTAAAACAGGGTAGGGGACCGAACAAAAAGAGGGAGAATAAGAAAAGAAAGATGATAATGATGATGAAAGAATAGAAAGGAACAAAGAGGGAACTCAAAAGGAAAGAATCAATTGGAAAGACGGAAAAAAGATAGAAAAGTGTACACGACTAAACGATCTGAGAAAAGAAAGAGAGAGGCAAAACGAGAGAGAGGGGTAAAGAGGGAGAGGGGAAGAGAAAGAGGGAGTAAGGGCTGGGTCTGTTTTAATGATTTTGAGTGAAAAGATGAGATCGAATAATAAGGGGGAAAAGAAAGACGAAGTGTTAGAGAGAAAAAGAATGAAAATAAGAGAGGAAGGGAAGAAGATTGGAGAAAAGAAAAGCGAAGAAAAAGAAGAAGGGCATGACAGGAAGAAGGACCAGGGGAGATGAGGGTGGATAGAAAGAGGATGAGTTTGAGAGAAGAAGAACAAGAAGAACAAGAAGAGGAAGAGGATGAAAAGTAGGGGAAGAATAAGAAGGATGAAAGAAGAATGAGAATTTAGAGTAAATGAAAGAATAATGAAAGAATGTTGCGTGAAAAATGGGTTGAGACAAGGAAAGTTTGGATCAAATGTAACAAGGCTGGTCGGTTGTTTGGGGAGTCTCCATTGTAATAGAAAAGAACACAAGGTGACAGAGGCGACGACAACAGGGGAGGAAGGGAAGGGTGCCCCTGAAGGTGGATGAAAGGAGAGAGAAATTAAGCTGAAAGAGGTCAGAGGTCGTGTCATTCAAGAGCAAACAGAAACAAGGTTGAAAAATGCAGGCAGATTTGATTCCAAAATGTTACAAATCGGCAAATGCCCGGATGCACGCAAACACACACACACGCACACACACACAAACAAACAAACAAACAAACAAACATGGAATGCCAACATACGGGGAATACAAATAATCATAATGGCACACCGTGGAGCAATGGTTGGCAAGAGAGTCTAATGTCACCATATTTCATGTCAGTGTTTTTGTTTACATGCACCAGTACTATTAGCAGGAATATTTTCTTGAATCTTTCTTAGATGGAGCATTGTCAACCATTATTAATGTTTGACTAGCATTTCTTTCATCTTAATTTCAGTTGCTTTTCATTGCAACTACTCAGAGTGTCAGACTCCGGCCATTAGTAAGAATATTATCTTGAATTTTTATTAGATGAAGCATTGTCAACCATTATTAATGTTTGACTAGTATTTCTTTCATCTTAATTTCAGTTGCATTTCATCGCAACTACTCGGATCGTCAGTCTACGGCCATTAGTAATCAAGTAGTAATATTATCTTGAATCTTTCTTAGATGAAGCATTGTCAAACATTATTAATTTTTTACTAGAATTTGTTCATCTTAATTTTAGTTGCATTTCATCGCAACTACTCAGACCGCCATTAGTAAACAGCGCGGATCGGAAATAAAGAATAAGCTCCTGGTGAGACTCGAACTCACACCCCTTTCACCTGGGGATACTTATTTTGTCTCTATGCCAGACTAAGCTAAGCTTAGTTAATATCTAAACAGGTTTGGTTAGTCACTGAATAGAAACCGTCACGTGACCAACGTCTTTTGGCAGCCTGCCGTGTTGGGAAAGATCAATTACAAAATTGGAAAAAGGGGTGATCAATGAATAAATCACTTCTCTCACCTGAAAAAGTTCAAATTTTCAACAAAAAAACAAGCGTGAACAAACTAAGGGACCAATTTAGCATGAACTTACATTGCAAATTGAACCATCCACTAAAAACCCTTTTTCTTTGGGGGGGTCAGAAAACGGTTTTTCTAGACATGATAAGGAGTGAATGTTTAAATTTTCACCCCTCTTCTCCATTGGTGCGGCCTGTACGCGTGATACATACATATCCAGCCAGACCAACTTAAAAACTGAAAAAAAAACTATGTTGATGTTGACTATGTTAATGTTGACAGTTTTGGTTGACGGTTACCTGCCTAGACTGATAGTTTGCAAGCTTAGTTTGGCACAAGGTCATAGTATTTGGGTACCTAGTAAAAGTAGAATTCGCAATGTTTTGGGAGACATGTGACTTAAGTAATGGAATCGTGTCAAACTTATACAGCATCATTAGGTTTTTTTTAATCATTCATGACAGTGACTATTCGAGGCCAGGATGACCGCTGATGGGACTGTTGAATTTATGATCATGCTTTCTAATGGGAATTAATGACTGATATAGTTTTATAGTATTTAGTCATGTCTCTGGTGTCATCTCCATTAGGCCACCCCGCATCCTTGTAGTTTATAACAATAAGTTGTTACATATGAAATGTCAATTCTTTTCAAATAGTAAGATCAAGGATGATATAAACAACAAAAAACAATTAATATTTGATCAAAATATGACTCATTTAGAGCAATAACCTTTTCCAAAATGATCCTCTAATCATAATACGCCATCTCTATAAAATTATTTAGGTTTAGTGGTCACAAAGTCAGTAAAAGCACGACTTTCGTGTTGAACCATTTATTATGGATATGAAGTTCAAAATGCTTGAAATGGTGATGTAAAGGAGAAATGCCAGGTGAATATGGAGGATGTTGCAAGACTTCATATGCCAATTCTCTAAGCTTAGACGCAGTCAGCTGAGAGGTGTGGGGTCTGGAACTGTCATAGAGCATTTCATTCAGTACATGTGGGACCCATTTTTCCAACTTTCAAAATGATTAAGATGATAATCTGCAGGAGAAATGTCAGCTGAATATGGAAGATGCTTCAAGACTTCATATCCTAATTCACTAAGCTTAGACTCGGTCAGCTGAGAGGTGTGGGCGTAATACTGTCATTCAGTTAATGTTGGACCCATGTTCCCAACTTTTTAACGTTTCCTATTGCCTTGGGGTGACGTGATATGCTCACTGTTGAAGTCCTAGAGTCTCCCAAGAGTGCTCGAAACGTTGGCCTCTGCTGTCAGTAATTCTTCATCATTAAGAACAGGTTTGAGCTTCCATCGGGGTTTATTTATCGGTATCCATATTTCCAGACCTAAACCTATTGAACCAACGCAGAACAGTTCGCACTGTAGTAGTGTTCATTCCAAATGCTTTGTTGACGTTATCAGCAGCTTGAGCAGCATTATGTCCTAATTTGAAGTCATACTTGAAAATTTAGTCTAACGTTTTGGGTAGACTTCATTGCTGCTAAAGATTTAAAACCTCCAATAATAACGAATTGTATCCCTATTTACACTGAATCTGTAAGAAATTGTACATTAGTAAATTTTACTTTTAGTATTATTGACTATGATGTAAAAAGAAACGACATTTCAAGCGTAACAACTTAATACATCATGATACTGTCTATAATGTTTATACACATGTATGTTATGTTAAATAAATAAACATGCCTAAGCAAGCACCCAGCAGCCCCCATTCCGTTTCCGGTCCCAGAAGCGGGACCGGAAGTAGGAACAGGGAAGGCGCAGTTCAGCTCGAGCATAGCTCTTATCAACATGTGTTCTTTTGTTTATCCTTTCTTAACACGCTTAAACACGATTACGAATCAAAACGCATTCTAATCTTAGACAGCTACTACAGATAGAAACAACGAAGACGCATAAACACAATAAGAACATTACATTTGGCGACGAAGTGAAAGATCGAAAAACAAAAAAACAACGCGCCACAACTCTGGCCACGAGGGGGGAAAAACAACAACAAAAAAACAACAACAAATCAGCCGACCCGCGTGCAAAAACATGTATCTCCCACTATTTCCGATTTTCGATTGCAAAACGGAAGGCAAAATCACCAGATGGAAGACATGGGTTACCAAGCTAAAACAGCTATTCGTCACAGAAAAGATCAGCGAAGATATCCAACAAAAAGCAGTATTGTTAACACTCGCTGGAGACGACCTTAATGATATCGTAGAGAATATACCGGGCAGAAATCTAATACCACGAGGACATGAAACACATCTTGACAGACTCGTGAAAGCGGTGGTAAGCTATTTGTATATCAACCCATTACCAGCCCCAAAATACATACAATGGCATGCAAATATACAGCATTAAAACTCTGTTGCCAAAAATATGAACATGTTGCCGTCCAAAAATGAGTAGACCCCTACGAAAAAGGTTTATTTAAAATCAATATTTGGTGTGACTGCCTTTATTTCTATTACTGTTTGATTGTGTAATGTTCCTCTAAAAATAATAAAATTCTGCTATAATTGGTTTTGAAGAAAATTAACTTTCGATAATAAAGAAAAAGTGGCAGGGTCTACTCATTTATGGGCGACACTGTAAGTTTCCACTAATAACGAATTGTAACTATATTTACATTTTTTTGCAGATTGCTATTAAGGGCCCAAAACCTCCCAAAATGATGAATTATAACTCTATTTAAAAAAAGGCAATTACATTAGTAAATCTTTCACTTTTAGTATCATTCTTTATGATGTAAACAAAACACCTTTCAAGTGTAACTACTTAACATCTATCTATCTATCTATCTATCCAACTTCTTGGGCGGACACCATTGCTGTTAAGAGCTCAAAACCCTCCAAAAATAATGAATTATATCTCTATTCACATTGCATCTTCAAAAAAAGCAAAACATTAGTAAATCTTTCACATTTAGCACTATTCTCTATGATGTAAAAAAACAACCTTTCAAGTGTAAAAACTTAATATTCATCTATCTATCTATCTATCTATCTATCTATCTATCTATCTGTCTAGACATCATTGCTGTTAAGGGCTCAAAAGCCTCCAAAATTAATGAATTATATCTCTATTTACATTGAATCTGAAAAAATGCAATTACATGAGTAAATCTCTCACTTTTCGCACTGAGCTCTATGATGTAAAAGAAAAGGGACATTTCATGCGTAACAACCTAATATAGTAGACACGCCAAAAGACACACGCTTTCGAAAACACGTATGCACGTACACTAAAACAAAATTAGAAACCGTCAACTAAATCTGTCACTAAAACTGTCAACATAGGTTTCTTCAGTTTTCAAGTTTGTCCGGCTTGCTATGTATGTGATGTATCACGCGCACTAATGGAGCTAGAGGGCTGAACATTTTTACATTTACTCCTTATTATGTCTACAAAAAACATTGTCTTTTGTAAACCCCCCCCCCAATAGGTTTTAGTTCTCTTTGCAAGGTGTGTTTATGCTAAATTGATCACTTAGTTTGGGCCCGGCAGCGTTCACGCTTGTTGTTTTTTTTTTAATTCAGATTTTTTTAGTGATCATTGCTCAACAAAATGCGAGAGAATTAACTTATTCATTGATCACCCCTTTTCCCCAATTTTTTAATTGATCACCTCGAACACGACATGCTGCCAAAAAACGTTGGTCACGTGACGGTTTCTATTGCGTGACTAACCAGACCTGGTGGGGGGGGGCTTTTTTTTCGCATTGACTATTTGATTGGTCATTTGTCATTAGGGTTTTTTTTCTTCTTTTTTATTTTTCATTTTTTAGTCTTTGTATTTTTGATTTGAAATGTTTGGTTGATTTTCTTTCGAGGGGTTTGGCGTTGGTTGAGGACTTTTCAACAAGCTTCAAAATAATATCATCAGTCACTTGCATGTGCCCGAGCGACAAAGAAGAATTATGACTTGTGAGGGGACCTTTATGACCCTGACGCATGCTTCGTCCCTATGACCTTGGCTCTCTTGATATCAGGAGAACAAAGATCTCTGACAGCCAATCTGGGAGCTAGAAAGAAAGAAAGAAGGAAGGAAACAAGAGAAACAAAAGAAAGAAAGAAAGAAAGAAAGAAAGAAAATGGTGAAAGAAAGAACGTAAGGAAGGAAGGGAGAAAGGAAGGAAGAAAGAAAGGTAAAAGACAAAGGTAAGACAAAGAAAGAAAGAGGGAGAACGAAAATGGTAAAACAAAGAAAGAAAAGAAATCAAAAGAAAAAGCTAAAAGAAAAAAGGAAGAAAGAAAGAAAGACAGAAAGAAAGAAAGAAAATGCTAGGACAAACAATGTGTGAAAGAAAGAAAAAGGAAAGAGAAAGAAAAAAGTTACTACAAAGGAAAAAAACAAAGAATCGGGAAGAAGCAAACATAAAGAACGAACAAGAAATAAAGAGAGTGAACAATAGAATTAATGAATGAAAAAGATGAATGAATGTTATTCAATGAATAAATAAGAAAAAGGAATAGATATTTAAAGAAACGAAAGAGATCGCAAATCACAAACAAAATATGAAGAGAAAGAATGAGTTAACAAATAACAACAACAAAAAGGAAAGAAACGATGAATGAATACAGAAAAAATAATGAATGAAAAGTGTTACAAGAAAGAAAACAAAAAAAAAAGACAAAACGAGACGAATTCGGATGACGGTGTATCAAACAAATACGGAAGGCCAGAAGAGCAGAAAAAAAACGTTTTTTGTCGGTTCCTGTTGACCCTGGCTCAAAATAACTGGAAACATTTTTTTTATACAAAACAAAAAAAAACGAGAAAGAGAAGATGATAGAAAAGATTTCTAAGCTAAGGATTTTTTATTAATTTTTCATTTTATTTGTTCGCATTTATTCCTATTTTATATTTATTTCTTTTGCATTTTTGCCATCGTTGACTTTGACAGCCATGTTATTCATCAGCTGCTAATATTAATTCTTTGTCGTGTCGTGTCCTGCTGTCTTTCACAAATATTTTATAGTAACGCCGCGCTTAGCGGAACCCCGTTTAGTGCTGATTCGCTATCGTGATCTTTTTCAAATATTTTTCGAAATAAGTTTAATACTGGTTGAGTGCCCATTATCCGAAATACCTGGGACCAGAAGTGTTTCAGATTCTTTTGGATTTTGGAATACATAATGAGATAAATATAAACACTTTTTCTTTTTTTCTTATCACTCTTACACATAGGGGTATCTGCACCTTTTCTTTTGACATTTTCAACAATATCTTTGTAGAGATGATAGAATAAGCAAGAAAATACAGTGATTCATGTAGGTCTGACAGTGACAATAATTTGTTTTGATTGGGACTTGTTTCGTCTTTCATCGTTTGTGATGTGAATATAATTTTACGTTTCTAAAGAGTTAAACAAAGATAAAGCTTTTACGGTAGTCAGAATGAGTTAAATGCCTTGGAAATAGTCCTCGTCTTTGAAACATACCACAGTGATGTCATGTTGGCTTTTGAAATGTTTGGGATTTCGGAACTTATCAGGTTTCGGATTAGTGGTACTCAACCTGAAATGGCTTAAACTTACATTTACACCTCTATCTACTTTTCCCAATACATTGAGTTTCTGTGCTATAGATAAACATAAACGCCTTCTTTTATTCTTACCATTCTTACTCATAGGGGTATATGCAGCCTTTTTTGTCATTTTCAACAATATCTTTGTAACACAGATGATAGAATAAGCAAAAGATACAGTGATTAATTCATGTTGGTCTGGCAGTGACAATAATTTGTTTTGATTGGGACTTGTGTAACGGAGACGTGTGTATTTTTGCACTCACACACTCCGGTCAACAAGTGAAACCACTTGACACACATCTTTAGAACACCCAGGTTTTTATTCCGAGAAATAAAGTTATCTTGTCCGCCAGTGCTTTTAGATAACCAACTTTTCGTAACATAGAAAAACGGTACTTGACTCGAAACATGATACCCTTTGTAGACACCAAGTCTGGGGGAAACATGTACCTTTGTCATATGCCATTTCATCTTGGGATTTTGATGATATCCATTCCAACACACCAACATTTTAACAGCCTCTCATCCTCCATTCACCTCTTACTATAAGAAGACGGACTGTTCTTTATTCTTTGGTCGGTCAAGATTTGTCGCTAAACAACGACAACATATATTTGTAAATGCTTAGGTGACACTGCGTACATTATGATAATAGATTGTTATATAACCCCGTATAGCGGTGATTTCTTTAGCGCTGCATCTTTTAGAGTGCTAACCTATGTAATAATGTATCAATTCTTTGTCGTGTTGTATTTCTGTTGACTTTCACAGACATTTTATTTCTCTTTTGCTTTCTGCTCTTCTCTGTTTCAATACATGACTCTCTCTCTCAACCAAGACTGTCACCCAAACTGTCAAAATAGGTTTCTTCAGTTGGTCCGGCTGACTGGCTGGCTATGTATGTATCACGCGTACAGGTCGCACCAATGGAGCTCGAGGGATGAAAATTTCAACATTTACACCTTATTATGTCTAGAAAAATTGTTTGTTTTCTTCTTTTTTTTTGGGGGGGGGGTAATTCCCTGCCTAAATAGGTTTTTAGTGGAGGTTCAATTTACAATGTAGGTGTATGCTAAATTGATCCCTTAGTTTGTGTCTTTGTGTTTTTTTGGAAAATTCAGACCTTTTTAGTGATCACTGCCCAACAAAATGCGAGAGAAGTAGCTTTTTCATTGTTCACTCTAATTTTTTAATTAATCACTCCCAACACTCCATGCTACCAAAAGACATTGCTCAGTATGTTCATATCTATCTATCTATCTATCTTTTATCTATTTATTTATCAATCTATATATCGATCGATCTATCTCAATATGTTCATATCTATCTATCTTTCTTTCTATCTATCTATCCCTGTTCATGTCTATCTATCCATCTATCTATCCATCGATATATCTATCCATCTATATATCCATATATCTTTCTATCCATCTATCTATCTATCCATCTATCTATCCATCTACCCATCCATCTATCTATCTATCTATCTATTCATCTATCTATCTATCCATCTATCTATATATTCATATGTCCATTTATTCTATCTATCCCTGTTCATGTATATCCATCTATCTATCCATCTATCTATCCATCCATCCATCCATCCATCTATCTATGCATCTATCCATCTATCTATCCATCTATCTATCTATTCATCTATCCATCTATCTATCTATCCATCTATCTATCTATCCATCCATCCATCCATCCATCCATCTATCTATGCATCTATCCATATATCTATCCATCTATCTATCTATTCATCTATCCATCTATCTATCTATCTATCTATCTATCTATCCATCTATATATCTATCCATCGATCGATCTATCCATCTATCTATCTAGCCATCTATCTATCAGTCCATATGAAAGCCATTTCCCTAGCTTCAGAATGTTTCCCAAGGCTTATGAACAATGTACTACAATTGACCTATTGCAAGAACAAAAAGGAGCTGAATGCACTTCAAATACACTTCAAAGATGTATCTAACACTGTGCAAAAGATCATGAGTTTTTGCATAAACCTAATAATATATACACGTTGTTAAGGCACACAATGTTGTCACGTGGATGGATCTTGTACATCTACGAAATAAGGTTATGAGTATGCTAAACGACTCGATATTAATTGAAGGTTTTTTCCCCTTGAGACCCCTGGTGAGATAGACATTTTTCTAGGGTCATTTTCAAATGTTATAATTGATGTACTATCGGGAAATAATCGACGCAAAGGCATGATCAATATAGGGGTGTGGCACACGCACTTCAGTTCACATCTATGTTGTTCACGTAGGAACATCTCCCAAGTTTCCACTTCATCTTCCAATCTTCTGGGTGGGGAGTGATTTGACGACAGTTCATAATACCAAATCGCAAATCTAATAAAGTCATTACTAAATGGTTAATATTAATCAGCTATATTACTAGGGCAGTGCCCGTTCCAAAGATGCATGTTTGAAAGGGGACGGACTTTATGGTGTAGCCTGCCATAATAATCATCTAAAATAATTTTCCGTTCGACAGTCGTAATAGAGTGGCAAAGTGTTGACGTCATGACCGTGTTCCGGCTCCACTTGAAGAAATCCTACTAGTAATTTTCTATAGTGATAATTTTTTTTTTTTTTTTTTTTTTTTGGGGGGGGGCGGGGGTCGTCCTTTTTTGGTTGCACAAAGATTATTACAATAAAATTCTCAGGGTTACTAGATTCGGGCATTTTTATCGATTTATCGCTTTGTTGTCAACAGTCCATTGGCGTTCAATGCTCGTCTGCTAAAGCAGATCCGGTGAGAAAGAACGTATAAAACATTGATAAAATTACTAAAAGTTATCAACATTTTTCACTTGATATAAACTGCCTGTCCTATACTTACAAACCGTGTAAAATCCCAATCAAAATAACAACAAAAAAAACGACGAAAAAAGCAAAATTATCCCAATTGAAAGACGGGTGATGACGTCAGAGTTTGTCACTCTATTCTTATTCGAATGTTCATTTTTCCCAATGTTGTCTCTAATGTACACGGTACCCGGTGTAACAATTATTATAACCGAAAATAGCTAGGGAGGGGAGAAAGAAAAAAGTTAAGTAGTTTAATAAGAGGATAGGAAAGAAGACTGACACGACTCTTAGTATATACGAGGTCTGTCCATAAAGAAACCGAACTTTCACAACAGCGCTCGAATGAGCCGTTTTAGAGTGCTTGTGACTAGAATATTATGTAGCAGTGACCTTGGCCTTCTGTATAAAAAACCTTCATCAAGCTACGTTGGTTAGTTTTTTAGCTACACTAAAACGGGTGTCTAGAGTGAACGGGTGTCTAGTGCGCTTGGCGCTTTTGTTTCTCCAGGTTGAACGATGAAGCATATTGAATAGTGTTTGTGTGAAACTTTGTTTCAAATGAGGAAAAACATTTTTGGAAACACTTCTCCTGTTGCAAAATTAGAAATATCTCCAAAAACGTTTTTCATCATTTGAAAGTTTCACACAGTTTCACACAAACACGTTGCTATTCAAGTTCGGTTTCTTTATGGACAGACCTCGTATATGATTATTGTTGTTGTCATTGTTGTTATATAGATTAGTATACAAATACTTGCGTTGATATCAATCGAAATGGCGATTGTTGAAAGATCGAACACACATATTTCTATCAGAATTATTGTTAGCATCATTTTTTTAAAGAAAAGAAAGAAAGAAGGAAAAGGGAAAGAAAGTGAAACAAAGAAAGAAACAAAGAAAGAGGATGAGATGCGAGAAAGGAACCATAAGAAAGAAAGCAAGGAAAGAAAGAAAACAGAATAATGAATGAAAAAAGAATTAAGGAAAGATAGGGAAAAACTGAAGAAAGGTACAAAGAAACAAAGAAACAAAAAGAAAGACAGGAAGAAAAAAAGAAAGAAAGAGAGAAAGATAAACGAATCAAACTAAGGAATAAAAAGAAAGAAAGAAAGAACGATAGAAAGAAAGAAAAAAAGAAAAAGAAGAAAGAAACAAAGAAACAAACAATTTCTCGCTAATGAAATCCCTTTCATAAATATGGAATTGTCCTCCATCATCCTTGGTTTTCCTGAGAATAAAAAAAAAACATATTCCGAAAATGGAGGAGACCCCAGTGACCTTCATTAATTGTCCGATTAGTAACCAACCCGAGACTTCTACCCGTCACTCCCTGAGATTACACCCGGCCCCCACCCGCTCTAACGCTGCTCCTCATCTTATTTCGGTCGTCTTCTAAAATATCATCATCAGCAACATTTTTGCTTCTCTTTAAACTGTTCGTTTTTTTTTCAGTTGATAAGAATTCAAGGAAATTCAACGGAAACTTCTTTTTGAAAAACTACAACAGACTCTCGTTATTACGGCACACTCGGGGATGCCGCTATAACGAATGTGCCGTTAAAATGGGTGGATTAGAAAATACGGCCCGAAAATTAAAAATTACGACAAGCAAATTGTTTAGATTTTAATCCGCTCGAGCAAAGGTATAATCTCTGAGAGTCTTGCGAGAATATAAATATAAACGTGCCGTTACAACGAGTGCCGTTACAACGAGAGTTTACGGTATTTTGAACACTGGTGTTACTGATTGAAAAATATCCATCTATATAATGAACAGTGTGACTTTTTTCTGTCTGTCCGTAACAATGGTCTCTTCCACCTAAAGGCAACAATTTTGTCGATGAAAA
>VCCN01002078.1:658982-669752 GCA_006491835.1 Architeuthis dux
TTCAACATAATCTCCTTCCTTGTCAATGCACTTAATTCCCTGGTGAATATTAATCACAGAGTTGATCTTGATATATCTTCACATTTGTTAGAGAAATAAATCAAACGCTTAGAAAAATTTCGTAATCTGTACGTTATCTTGAAAGGAAATCCTAATTTCAAACCTAATCGGGTATGGAGATTCTGACCCCACCATTGACCACCCCAGTGTCAACTGTTCAGGGTGGATTTAAAGTGCCTCTACCCTTTGTCACCCTCCCCACATTAGGGGTCTGTACTCTGTTAGCAACCGACAACCAAAACTGTCTCCATCAACATAGTCGATATCAACATAGGTTTCTTTAGGTTTTAAGTTAGACTGGTTGGCTCTCTATGTATCACACGTACAGGCCGCACCAATTGAGCCAGAGGGCCGAAAATTGAAACATCTACTCCTTATTATGTCTAGAAAAAACTTTTTAAAATGTTTTTAACACCCAATAGGTTTTTAGAGAGGGGATTCAATTTGTAATGTAAGTTTATGCTAAATTAGCCCCTTCTTTGTGTCCGGCGGCGTTCGCGCTTGCTTTTGGAAATTCGAACTTTTTTAGTGATCACTGCCCAACAAAAGGCGACAGAAGTATTTTTTTAATTGATCACCCCCAACACGGCATGCTGCCAAAAGACATTGGTCACGTGACGGTTTCTATTGAGTGACTAACCAGACGTGTTTATTGGTAACGGTTATGAATATCTTTAGGGTCCCATTTTCTCCGTGGAGTGATTGATTTTAGAGAGATCGGCATCGGAATGAACGGGTTTTACAGGATTGTTGTTACTGCAAAGGGAGAAGACTCCTGCTGGAAGATGAATGACCAAAGAGATTGATCGTTTCGCTGTAGGGTTAGAAAGTGAAAAACTACTTTTGGGAAGCGTCAGTTTGTACTAAAAAGAAAGAAAGATAGAAAGAAAGAAAGAAAGAAAGAAAGAAACAACGAAAGAAAGAAAGAAATAAGAAGAAGAAAAACGAAAAGATCGAGCAAATTGTAGAAAATCCCTGAATACCTTCGGGAAGAAAAAGAAAGATGCTTTTTTCAAGTCTCCATGGGCGGAAAATGTCAGAATAAATCCTAACCGTAAATTGTACCTTCTAGAAACTTCGACGAAGTAAACAAAACAAAACCTCAAATCTGCAATATTATAATAATCACGGCGTCTCCTTCAACGGGGAGTTGAGATTAACGAGCAGAATAAGCTGGTCAGACATTGAGAAAATGGCGGAATTCGGGCTTATCGACTAAAACGGATTATCGACTAAGGCGTTGTTAGACTGATTTTAACCAAGTCGCCTTGTGTGACATACAGTAGACAGGGCCGGATTTAGACGTTGGGGGCCCGGGGCACTTCAGGTTCGGTGGGCCCCCCATACACAGAAATTAAAATACACGGCAAATCACATCGTTTACACATCAAAGTCCGTTTATTGCATGTAATTGGAACTGACAAGTTATACATAACCAGAAAGGTTAAATGAGTTATATATCTGAAGTAAATACATGTATACATGTAAATACATGCCAACAAAACTAGATTCTTAGTATTCCCATACTCTAATTACTGTAGACCCAAATTAGTAACGGTAATTTTATTGATTTATTTAAAACAATTGAAGGCGTTATAATGAAATGAATTCCAAGCAGTAATTATTAATTTATTTCTCATTAAAGAAACTATTTTTTAAAATTATTACATGTTTGTATAGAGTGGGCGCGCGGCAAGGTTGGGTGAGAATTAACCTCCTATTAGAAATTATATATAACTTGTGTATACCCGTGAATCTTTTCACAAGGATTAACCAGGGAATAAGACAAAATTTCAATAGGGAGTTTCTTTTCACCTACCCTCTATATACATCTATATATACGAAAGTGAATGTATGTATGTATGTATGTATGTAAGTATGTATGTATGTATGTTCCAAGTTGTAGGCCACAGTTTTGCACCTAGGAAGCTGAAATTTGCTATAAGGGTACATGTTTTCAAGGCGATTACGTGTATGTGAGTGGAGAAATGCTCCTCGATTTGTGACCAACGTAGCAGTCGAAAAACTGATTCAATTGGTAATCGAATTCCTTTAGAAATCGAAATTAGGCAACGTTCGGTCCAATCAGAGACAAATTGATCAGTATTGAATAATTGTAATTTCAGTCAAATGTCCTTTCAAACAAGGGCTTAGGATCCTAATGGCAGTCGAAATGGTGCCTATGAAGTCAGGCTAATTCTTGGTAAACTAGAAAGCACCCAGAGAGCGCATACTTCTGCCAACGCCTTACGCTAACTAAAAACTGAATGAAAATAAAATATTAAAAATCAAGGACGAGAACTTTGAATTTAAAAATATTGGGTTACTTCCCTTGAAATTGAAATTTAGCCTTTTTATTAACTGTTGGTTCTTTAACCTCTTTTCCTGTAGAATAATAAAAAAAAAATCTCTCGATCGAAAGCAAATTCCTGGATCCGACCCAAAATGTAATCACTTCTTTCGTAGCCTATGGTCCACTATTCCACAAAATCCCATCGAAATTCATTGAGAACTAGATATTATGTGGACAAACAGAGGGACAGACGGACAGACAGGTGCACAAACGGAGTGAATACATATACCTCTCCTAACTTGGTTGACAGAGGTGAATCAGACGTTCCCTATGCATATTCAGGCAGAGAATATATTACATGCAAAGATGCGACCTCGCCGTGGAGTCTAGCAGAACATTGCTCCTGTTGTGAGCTCGATCCTTACTGGGGTAAGTAAGTAATCTCAACAGAAACAAAATACTCGGAAACAAGATTAATTTCCAGTCCAGATAACAATGACTGACTCAACAATTCTTTAATTATTATAGTTTTGTATAATTGACCCTTTTGCCCCCTTATAGGCTTTGTAATCTGCCGATTGTTCTTCCCAGGTTTCCGGGTTGATGTAGGTCTTCTTCATACTCAGTTTGAATTGATCTTTGTAAAGGGCTAGAATGCAGCCGCGGGGTCTTTTGCCGGTGCTGAGTTCGCTGTAGAGCAGAGCTTTCCAAACTGTGTGTCGCGACACTCTAATGTGACGCCGATAATCTGTGGGTGTCTTGCAAAATTATAATTTTGTATATCTTTCAAATTATACTTTACTGAGTCAGTTGAACTGCAGGGATAACATTATATATTTGGCTTGGCTAACAAAACTTAAGTGTGTCGCAAATAATTTTATTTTTAAGAAGTGTGTCGCCAATGCAAAATGTTTGGAAAGCTTTGCTGTAGAGGATGTGTCGGCGAAGTCTGGTGACACTCAGACGGCGTATATGGCCTGTTCGTCTGAGCCGATGTTTGATGATGGTGGCTTCGATGCTTGAGCTTTCTCAAGGACTGCAAGGTTGGTGACGTAATCCCTCCATTTGATATTCACGAAAGTGTTCAAGTTTCTTGATGTCTCGGCAGTAGAGAGTCCATGTTTTCGTCCCTAAAGTAAGGTGTCCTTGTGCCAAGCTTAGTAAATACCTATATATGGTGCCTGCACAGACATAAAAATCATTTTGATAGAAAAAAATTTCCGAGATGATTACCATTGGAATTATAGGAATGATGATGATAATCGTGTCCTATTCTTCTGTCGTCTTCCAGATGTTTCCATGTGATCTACAAGGGCCATCCAGAAAGAGAAGGGGCAGTAGAAGTGGATGAATGGATCTTTAACGAGTGCAATCTAGTTGAAATTGAAATCATTTAAATTCAAAAACAATTCACCAATAATTAATAGATTTCCATTTGCTTTGCGAGGATTTCAATCTTTCATATTTTTTCCAAATTTGCAAGATGGCGAAATCCTTACATCCGGTCGGAATGGTTCTATTTTTTCGGGGTTTCGGAACGTGTCAGGGTTTCACATTATCACCATCATCATTATTATTATTATTAAATGAAAGTCCATCTTAAAAACATATGGTGTGGAATAGTAGTAACGATTTTTTTACCGTTATTTGTGTGCATTGCTTGAATTTGGGGCTTTTTGAATGTTAATGATTTCTGACGAGAAGCCTTCCCGCCTTTTTTTAATTCCGGAAGTTATTAGGCGTGTTGAAAAGTTCCAAGCGGAAAAGCGATATTTCAACTGTGTATTTAGTATCAAGTTTTTTAAAAATGGCGCTGAGAATTTATGCAAACTCCTAATAAAATACTGTTTTTTGCCTTAGATTTTTGGCTTTTGAATATTTTTTGACAGTTTATTCTAGCGACCGATTTTAGGATTTAAAGAGAAAAAAAAATCATTATTTCAAAATTTCAAATTTTAGAAAAAAAGTTATGAAAAAGTTGATTTTATAGTTTCCTCCATGACCATCGGGTTTTTTTAAAATCTTATTCGAAGATTAATTGTTTTTTTTTTTAGAGATACTTGACTCCTGGGTTTCTTTGTCAGAGAAAACAATTAACTTGTTATTTTTTAAATTTTAGCATTCTCAAATATTTTTATTTACGTTTTTTCTTTCTGTGTGTGTGTGTGTGTGTGTGTGTGTGTGTGTGTGTGTGTGTGTGTGTGTGTGTGTGTGTAGGGACAGATACTGGATTTTGAGCAGTGGGGGGTGGGGGTGGAACCAAATGGAAAAATGTATTTTTACAGATAAATACGTAAAAAAGAAAAAGATTTCTAACGCAAAAAAACAAGGAAATATAATATGGGATCTGTTATTTCCCCCTGAAATTTGAGTCGTGCCGTTTTAGCCCTAGAATTGTCAAAACAGTAAAATAAAAAAAATGAATCAAAGAAATTTACCACAGAAAAATGAATAAAGAATAAGACGGACGATTTCTTACTTATATTAGATGAAATACAAAATAATACATTTTTGTTTTCAAGGGTTTCCTAACTTGAAGTACAACGTGCTGACCTATTAGAGGTCTATAGAATCCGGAACAACATATATAGAGTGGATACTGACGTTCATTGCTCAAAATTCCCTGGTAAGAAAATGCTATCTTCATCTATCTGCAGTAAAACCGGAGGACACAGCCATAAACTACAAATTCAGACCTACACTGGTGTTAGAAAATATTTCCGCTCGGCAAGAGTGGCAAACACATGGAACAGCCTAAGTGAAAAGACAGAATATCAATATTTTAAAAAATAATCTTTGTTCGGATATCAGACATACCAAATTAACTACCATTTTTCTTATTAGTTTAAACCCAGCCCAACTAAACTGAAGCTGGCTTAATGACACAATTAACAGCTGTCAAAAAAAGCCTATTTCAAGTATATTCAAGTATATTAATTTAGGATTACTTGGGATTATTTTGGTTTTTTATTTATAACATTTCTTTATCTAGATATTAAAAAAAATGTTAATTGTGTTTTGCCTGAGCAGAGGACTGTCCAGATTCCCGTGTACCGTACGGGGAGCGTTTATCGGCCACCTTAGTATAAACTCAATTTGTGACAATATACGAATTTTAACCCATAGTTTTATAGATTAGAATATGAACATTAAGTGTAAACACTTTTTTGGTGGTAGTATGGATTCCAGTTTTGTAGATCACTCATTTAATATACAATTCTTTGAGAGGGTGGGGTAATTCCGGCATGTAAGTTCCGTAATATTTTTAATTGGTATGTCGTATTTTTAATGCATATCTCGTATTTTTTTAATTGGCCTGTCGTATATTTAATGCACATCTCGTATTTTTTAATTGGCATGTCGTATATTTAAAACATATCTCATATTTTTTTAATTGGCCTGTCGTATTTTTAATGCACATCTCGTATTTTTGAATTGGCATGTCGTATTTTTAATGCACATCTCGTATTTTTTAATTGGCATGTCGTATTGTTTAATTGGTATTTCGTATTTCTAATCCGCCCGTTATAACGGCACTTTCCGAGGGTGCTGTAATAACGGGATTTTACTGTATTTTGGTTGGAAGGAGAAATTAATATTAAATGTTACACAAAAATGATGTAAAGATCTTTGTGTTCTTTGAATGTTTATGTGTATATTGTTTATGGATGTTTGATATTATTTATCTTCGTCAAATATAGAAGATATTACATAAAGGATAAATACAAGAAAGGCATATGTAAGTAAAAGATATACACGGGTCTGGTTAGTAACTCAATAGAGACCGTCACGTGACCAACGTCTTTTGGAAGCATGCCGTCTTTGGGGTGATTAATTGGAAAAAGGGGTGATCAATGAATCTCTTCTCTCGCATTTTGTTGAGCAGTGATCACTAAAAAAAGTCTGAATGTTTACAAAACAAGTGGGAATGCTGCTAGACACAAACTGGTGATCAATTTAGCATAAAATTTCATTGCAAATTGAACCCCGCACTAAAGACCTATGGGGGTATTAAAAATAATGAGTAAATGTTTAAATTTTCAGCCCTCTAGCTCCATTGGTGCGGATTGTACACGTGATACATACATAGCCAGACAGACCAACTTGAAAACTGAAGAAACCTATGTTGACAGTTTTGGTGACGGTTTCTAATATTCAATTGCATGCCAAACCAACAAACATTTATGGCAGACACTGGAGACGAATTGTGTTATAGACTAAGTTACCTCAATACAAATTGACCGGCGACCAATTTACCGGCGACGAATTGTCCTAGTACCATTAATAACAAGCTTTTTTCACTAATTTAGCAACAGCAGTTCGATCCTTACTGGGTGCTCCCCAATTGCCAAGTTCGAATTTCGGTTGAGCCTGCTTATGTTCACTTCGCTCTAATACCTAAATGTTTTATTTTATTGTCAAAGTTCACTCATATGAATACATACATTTTAAAATGCTTTATTTTATTGACAAAGTTAAAGAAGACATTGTTCACTCATATAAATACATTTTTAAATGCTTTATTCTATTGACAAAGGTAAAGGATATATTGTTCACTCATATGAATACATTCATTTTTAAATGTTTTATTTTATTGACAAAGGTAAAGAAGAAGTAGTTCACTCATAGGAATATATAACATTTTTAAATGCTTTATTTTATTGACAAATTTAAAGAAGATATTGTTCACTCATATGAACACATTTTTAAATGCTTTATTACATTGACGAAGTTAAAGGAGATATTGTTCACTCATATGAATACATTCATTTTTAAATGCTTTATTTTATTGACAAATTTAAAGAAGATATTGTTCACTCATATGACTATATTTTTAAAAGATTTATTTCATTGACAAAGTTAAAGAAGATATTATTCACTCATATGAATACATTTTTAAATGATTTATTCCATTGACAAAGTTAAAGAAGATATTGTTCACTCATTTGAATACATTAATTTTTACATACATTATCGTCAAATCAGTCATGCCACATGCATTCTTGTAGGTATCCCTTTAAAGGGAGAGTTATAAAAGCTGTTTTGTTGTAACCAGTGAATGGTCCTCCACATGCAAGTAATGGCAGCTTGAAATGCGTTGTCACCCAATGGGTTGATGAAAAGAACCACTTTAACATTCTCCCCTCTGAAAGGGAATACTTTAACATTCTCCCCACTAAACCAGTCAGGGGGGGGTGTTAAAGTCTTTTGACTGCTCTCCTGTATTTCCTTCTTTTCTGAAAATGCTTTTAATTCCATTCTTATTTATTTTATTTATTTATTTTATTCATTTATTGTGAAAGTGGGCAGACATTTCTATATTTTTAGATTTGAGTTCTTTGCCTTCTTTATACTCTAAGACAGGGGACGACAACCATTTTACCTCCGCGAACCGGATCACGTATTAATGATCAGACCGCGGGCCAAATAAGTACAACGAAAAAGCTTGAAATTTGGGAATTATCTATTTAAATACATCTAGTTATATTTTACCTCAAATAAATGAATAACGCATGCTATAAAATCCGTTGTGTTTAACCAAGGATGCTAATTAGTAATCAAAAATCTCAACTTAGTCGCAATTTATTTCAATGAATGCATCTTTTGAATCTATCAAAAAGACACCATGAATCTTGGACCGGGGGTTGCCTACCCCTGCTCTAAGAGATGCGATCTTTTCGACCTCATAAGTCTGTTTTTGCAGCATTAACGCCCAACCCGTTCATGTTTCTTTTTTCATCTACAACTCCTACAAGTCTCCCAATTCCTTCACACATTTCTCTTTCCTTCTTTGTCTTTTCTCTCCCCCATATTCACTACACCAAATCTATTATTACTACTTTTGATTAAATTTGACTCGTTTTTAACTTCATCCTAATTTTAGTTGTTTTTATACAACTTATTAATTCGGGCCACTGTTCCTATGGCAACGAATAACTAGTCAAATTTAATAAAAAGTGGTGTTACAATACTTCATCTAATAATAATAATAAAGATTGACTATTATTATTCGCCAACATACTTGAAGTTTTATGGGATGATTTTTTGTCTAAGAGTTGCGACCTCTTAAGTCCGATTTTGCGTCATTAACCCTTATAGCACTACCAGGCTGATATATCGGACTCGATAACGTAGCCAAAAACACCACACGATCGATATATCGGACTAAAAAGGCCAGCCAGACCAGCTTAAAAACTGAAGAAAACTACGTTGACAGTTTTAGTTACGGTAGTTTTTTGCTATATGGTCAAAAAGGCCGTATAAAAAGGGGTTAAATATATTATTAATAGAAAAATTCACCGATATACTTGAAGTTCCATGAGATATTTTTATCAGCAGAATTGTTACCTTTAAGTGGAAGAGTCCATTTTTACGGACAGAGAAACGGGAAAAGGTCACACTGTTCATTATTAGTTTAGATTATCCTTATCAAATTTTGTCGCTATTCAAGAGATTTCTAAGTTCAAAATCCTTCAGGTTCTGACATTAGAAGACAAGAGGTTATAAGGGGAATAGAAACTTCCTACACCGGAAATCGTACGTCTGAGATTAAATGCTTAATTGTATAAAATATATGTAGGCTTAAATGATTGGGAAGGAATGGGAATAAACATAGACGGAGAATACTTAAACCACTTAAGCATCGGAAGAATTACAAAACATGTTGACTGATCTAAATAGGGAAAGCAAAAAAGTAGGTTTAAAGATGAACAGAACAAAGACAAAAGTAATGTTCAACGATAAAGTCCCCCAAAAGATCATAAAGATAGAGGGAGAGGCTCTAGAAGAGGTTGACGAATACATCTATCTAGGACAGGTAATACAGTTAGAGAAAGACCGTGAAAGCGAAATAAAACGACGGATAACGATAGGTTGGAAAGCCTTTGGTATGAATAGGGACATATCGAAGAGCACCTTGCCAATGTGCTTGAAGCATAAACTATACACTGGGTGCAATAATACCAGCTATGGCTTACGGATGCGAAACATGGAAATTAACAAAACGAACTGAGAACCAACTTAGAATCGCACAGAGGGCCATGGAAAGAGCAATGCTAGGGATAACTAGAAATAGATAGAAAAAGATCAACATGAATCAGAGGGAGGACTATTATATGTGAAAGATATTATTGAAATAATTAACAAACAAAAGTGGAGATGGGCTAGTCACCTAGAAAGAAGAGACGATAATAGAGCAAAAGACTAACCGATTGGTGCCCATGGGACAGTAAACGCAGTAGGGAAAGACCAGACACAAGATGGGGGGATGAGATAGAAAGGTTTGCCGGTAAGACATGGCAAACACTAGCACAATCAAGATCGTCATGGAAGGAGATGGGAAAGGCCTTTGTCCAGCAGTTTATTTGAAATGGCTGATGCTGATGATGAAATGTATAAAAGAAATACGTACTTAAATTTATGAAAATTATTAAAATTTAATTTTCAATGTATCATTTTGACCGACTCTACGGGGGTGGGGTGATAAAAATAAGCTCTAAAGGGGGGCGGTACCCCAAAAGGTTTGGGAAACACTGTTCGAGATCATTGCTAGCTTTTTTAGAAAAGAAACTACTGAACTACTGAAAAGTCCATTGTTTCAAATGGTGTGTTGGAGATATTTTTATCAGCAAAATTGTTATCTTTAAGTGGAAGAGTCCATTGTTACGGGCAAAGAAACGGAAAAAGTCACACTGTTCATTATTAGGCTAGATTATGCTTATCAAGTTTTGTCGCTATTCAAAATCCTTCAGGTTCTGGCATTTGGGAAACACTGTTCCAGATCATTGCTAGAAGAGTGAGTTCGGGCCTCACTAAGAGCTCTGTTATCATGGCCTTGTGTCAGACTAGGCCAACCTTAGTAAATCTCTACTTGATTAACTGCCATAGACTGATATTCATCAAGTTAGCCTTGTAGATCATTGCGAATGAATTTTCTGCTCATTAAATAATTCTGTTATCACATCCTTTTGGTAAAAACAAACGAATTCTTAGATCATATTTCAAAGGCATTCTAAACGAAGTAGTAATAATAGCATTACTAGATGTGTTAGTAGTAGCAGGTGGGGGAGAAAGAGGAGGTAAGAGAGGAAGATTGGGATTCTTCACCCGAAGGTCTGGACCAAGTTTCATATCAATCCAACATGATACAATTGATATTTAGCATTACTAGTTGTGGTTGTAGTAGCAGGGGGGAGAAGAGGAATATAACTACGAACTTTTTCTTTCTCTCTCATTGTCTCTCTCTTTCTCTCTCACTCACTCTCTCATTTGTTCTCTTTCTCTTTCTTTCTCTCCCCCTCTCTCTCTCTCATTCTCTTATTCTCTTCGCCAAATGTAATTTGTTTACTATTTTCTCAAATGTCTGCCTCTCTTTGGTTTATAACTACAAATCTCTCTCTCTCTCTCTCTCTCTCTCT
>VCCN01002078.1:686130-696910 GCA_006491835.1 Architeuthis dux
ACTCAAAGAAAGCAAGCGGAAATAATTAGAACGCATCATTTGTAATTCAAATTTATTTTTAAAATAAGAAGAATTCTGCTATCGTAACTGATATACACATCAATGTGATCTCTGTTTTTTGGCTACTAGTTCTTCGATTTGTGTGTCTATTAGTGAGAGAACAGATCTTAAATCATTCTCAACTTGGAGCTTATTTCGAGCCTTCGACTTGATAGATAGAAGTGCAGAAAACCCTATTTCTAGACTGGGCTTTTATCTTTACCTAATAGCCTTACCCCCGCCCCCTTGGACTACCCAAATCCCCCACTCCACTGGTTGGGAACCACTGCCTTAGGTGATAAACTCTTGATACCCAAGTAGTGGATGACTTCCCGGTGGAAGTCCATTAAATCCACGATACCCACACATCGTTATTCGCACAACACTCATATTTCTAAAATAACGTTGTTTGGGTATCGGGGATTTTAGAAGTGATTGATAAGTCAATCTCTATTATTATTGGAGGAACTTTGTAACACACCACTTTTAAATTTGATTAGTTTGTACCTTCATCCCCCCAAAGCAACTAACATTGGAATAGAATTAAACGTCACATTTAATAAAAGTGGTGACATTGATAAATGTTTGGCAAAATAAATAATCTCAATAGAGTGATAGCTAATTTATTCTTATTATTGGATGAAGTATTGTAACACAATATTTGTATTATTCATATTTATCTTCATCTTAATTTTAGCTGCTTTTTATTGGAACATCTTTATTTCCGATAATGCTATTTACTCGTAGCCGTAGAATGACGTCCCGAGTCAAAGTTGTGAAAAAAGGCAACTAAAAATTAAGATAAAGATAAAAACTAGTCAAAATTACTGATACAAATATTGTAGGTGTTAAAGTTGTAGAGGCAAGAAGTAATTTGTAAGCTTGGATAGTTGCATAGAGTTAAATTAATTGTCCGTTAGAAATAACGGCCAAGTTAAGTGTCAATATGAAATAATGTTACATTCAAAAAGTAGCGGCGAAATGGTGTAGGCTGTAAGTAGCAGCCATTAGTGGTTGTAGTAGTAGCAGTAATTGTCTCTGTGGAAGAGGGAGGTAAATATGTAGCAGCAGCACGTGGTCCAAAAGTGAAGAAGAAGGACGAACCGCCAATGTTTAGTTTTGGCGGTCAAATACGAACAAAGACACTATTAATATCAAGAGAAAGAGAACAAAGGCATCAGATAGAATTAAACGTGACATTTAATTAAAAAAACATGAAATGAAAAGAAGTACAATGAAAAGAGGTACATATATGCATGTTAATAGAGGAAATATTGTACGATTAATAAAGAGATTGGTGTCACTTACAGAGATACGCTAGCTTGTAATCAATCATGTTTGGTTCCTTAGACGTAGAGAGATACTGAGAAGATAACAGTAAAGATGGTCTTTAATGTATACCAATGTAAGTACTGGGTTATCGTGTAAGTTCAGTAAGAAGAGAAATACTTTCTTGGCTCTAGGGGCAGGGGAAACCATACAATTGCCACAAAATGTCGGTGTGCTGTCGAGAGATAAATGGGTGTCTAGTAGAAAAGACCTAGATATGAATGCGTATAGACGTATCTGTATATACAAGGTTTTTAACGTGTCTAGGAAGGCACGGGCTTGTAAGCAATGAAAATCCGTATACACGGGGTTTTTATAATAGTGCTGACGTCACGGAAAAAGGGGAAACTATATATACTTTCGTATTTCATATGGTCCAGGCTGGTTTTGACTGTGGTGATAAAACCAGCCCGATGTTCAGATCCCTATTTTCGTATTAACGACTGTTTTTATCAAAGTGGCCGCTACAATATTGTTACAATACTTCATCCAATAATAAGAATAAATTGAAGATTGCTCTAACAAGACTACTACGTCTCAAATATAAACAAAACATGGTGTCGATTATCAATTGTAAGGAATGAGTTTAAAAGGTAAAATTCAGCTTCTGTAAACCACGAAAAGCCACTGTGTCCGAATGGTTAAGGCTGCCAGGCGTATACTGGACTCCCTCTGGCTAAACAGTGTGAGATCGATTCTCATCTTTCAGCCTGGCGTATACTGGACTCCCTCTGGCTAGAGAGTGTGAGATCGATTCTCATCTTTGTTTCCGATCACGCTATTTACTCGTAGCCGTAGAATGACGACCCGAGTCAAAGTTGTAATAAAAAGCAAGTACAAATTTAGATGACGGTAAAAACAAGTCAAAATCGATAATAAAAAATAATCTCGTTCATCACTAGCGCTTCAATACTTTTCAGTTGATGAAAAGACGCAGTGTATTTGATTTGAGAAATTGCCCTAAGAAGTGATTACATATGATTTATTAATCACCGATCGTGGCTATAAATATAATTGAAATCAATCCTCGCATTAGTCAAAAGTCAAAATCTCGCAGTGGAGGTCAAAATCTTTCAAAGGAATTCATTAAAAATAAATAAATGAAGAGGAAGATATGAAAACTGAAGGTGTCAGCAGACTCCGGAAATATCTCACGTCTTTAATCAATACATCAATCTAAAATTCTGACATAAATTTAACTTCCTTCCCCATTAAAAATATAAATAACGAGAAAACACTCCGAGAGCGCATACCTCTGCCAACGCCGTATACTAACTAAAAACAAGGGGGATAATTATAAATATACAAATATTGAGTTATTTTCCTTGAAATTTAAATTTAGCCTTTTTTAAGTTCGTTTTTAACCTTTTTTCCTGCAAAATAATAAAAATGTCTCTCGATAGAAAACAAATTCTTGGATCTACCCCAAAATTTAATCACTTCTTCCGTAGTTCATGGCCGACGTTTCAACAAAATGTCAATGAAGTTTATGGTGAACTTTTGGATACATCGTGTGAACAGACGGACAGAAGGACAGACGGACAGAGGTGAAAAAAGTAAATAATGAGAAGGAAACGAAAACTGAATGTGTCAGCAGATTCCGGAAATATCTCTGGTCTTTAATCAATACATCAATCTAAAATTCTGACATAAATGTAACACCTCCCTTCACCATCTCCGCAATGCATTGATAGGCATGCTGTCCCTCGTTCATTCCTGGGTTTCGGCGTCAGTATCAGGACCTATCAAAATCCTGGGCAAAAGAATGAGACCAAGTTTTCTAACAATTATAGATGAAATATTCGACAATGTTATACAACAGTACATGAAATCTTTGTACGTTTTAGTATGGGATAGTTTTCCCCTTGTTTTGCTTCAGAAAACTGAGCCGTTTGGTCGAACTGGTAAAGCTGTCCGATAGTTATTTACAGTGATTCCCTTGTTTTGCTTCAGAAAACTGAGCCGTTCAGCCAGACATGTGAATAATACGAGGTTTGCCCGGAAATTGTTCAGTCATTTAATATTAACGAAATAAAATAGCCTACCTAGGGTAATGGTGCCTTGGTCCCCTTCAAGTACTATGTTTGGGACCACACACACTTGTCCCAGAGTCTTTTCGTAGACCTTGCTCCCATCGCCCCACCTCGGTGGGACATGCCATGCAAGCCCTTGTTTTAAAGGGACAGGTTGGTCACGCGCATACCGCGCCTCATCTAAAAACATCATCGTGCAGGCCTTGGGGCTATTCACGTACAGGCCCCGTAGTCCTGTGTGTGTGTGTGTGTGTGTGTGTGTGTGTGTAGGGGCACATCGACTCTTGGTCGGTCATTTAGTGCCGAATTCAGTAAGGGGTCAGGGGGGATCCCATGTCCCCGTGACTAGAGACTTGAGGGGGGAGAATCCCAAATCCTTGTCACTGAGACAAATGCCACGAGGAGTGGGATAAAGGGGGAGGGGATCTCAAAAGCTTCTCAGGACGAATCCTGAGCATGCTAATGGTAATCGCCTCCCGACCAGCTGTCCAAGATATCATGTGCAACTTCTCCCAGGACTATACCCGAGCATGCCACAAGGACCCCCGAAGGGCTGTGGTTCTCTGAACTTCGAGGCCATGGCGGTTTCGAAAACAGATACTACACTTTGATCCTAGCCAAAAGGCCGAGCCGCGCGTGTGTGTGTGTGTGTGTGTGTGCTCGAGTTCGAGGCCTGTTAGGAAAGTATCCAGCCGTTTAATATTAACAAAAAACATATCAATTCTCAAATTAGTCATGGTGTGGTGGAAGATTCGAAAACTGAAGGTGTCGGCAGATTCCGGAAATATCTCTCGTCTCCGATTCACCTTATCAATACATCAATCTAAAATTCTGACATAAATTTAACTCCTCCCTTCCCCAACCCCCAAGAGGATTGATAGACATTCTGAATTACGGATCGATAGAATAATTAAAAATTGAAAATAAAGATATCGTTCGAAATGTTTTGGGGATATCGCCTGTTTCTGTCTATAGACGGTCATGTTAATTAGAGTGAGATTTTTGCGATTGATTTGGTTCATGTTTCTTGGCTGGAAACGAAGAATCAGATTATTTTAAGTCAGCACAGTTTCCTGTGGTATCTGTGATATCATTTGATATCTGTGGGTTTCATTTGATATCTGTGAGTTTCATTTGCAAGACAAGAAGAATATATTAGACGAGAATTGTAATAATATTCACCAGACGAGGAAGAATTTAATTATAAGTATGAAAAACTACTGCACATCTATATATAACGCTAAACCTTGCCGACCCCCAGACAGCTAGATGGTCAAACCCTTATTTCAGCTACCACATGCCCATGCGCTCGCTATAGCTTATTTTTAATAAACTCACATAGACACTTTTTATTCAACGTAGTGATACATAAAACTAGGCACAGGGCCGTTTTTTTTTTTTTTTGGGGGGGGGGCTGGTCATCATATGTCTATCTTACTCTTAACTAGTTTCATTCGTGACCCCCCCCCCCTACACCCCGTTCTTAATCCTTTCAGCATAAGAATCCATCCTTCTCTTTCCAATCTTTTTCATTCACCATAATACCACAAATAATCTGTGGGACTTAAGCTGTTTAAAACCCATGATTTTATATACAATTTGATGTTGATGAAGGGGGGGTGGGCAAAGAATCCCCCAAAAGAAAGAAACTAAATAAAAGTGAGGGGCAGGTTAGTATAGGACCCTCCCTACCTGTGCTAATCGGAAGAACGCCCGCTGGTTTCTGGGGTTTGTCCAGAAACAAGTAGGTCGATCTCTAAATAGACAAAAACAAATTTACGGTTGGGTTCGGATAAGACGTAAATTTGGTGGAGGATGATGAGAAAGACTTGGGGATCGGGGTTCTTGAAAAAAGTAAAGCAAGTGGGGCCGGGGGCTTCAATCACTCATCCAGCTAAGAGCACTTGTCTTAACTGGGGACGAGTTCCAGAAGAACTCAGGGACTTCGTGGTGCCATGGGTTGGCGGGAAAGACCACTCCAATTTGGCTCCTTTCAAACAGACCAAACTTACACACCTTTTACTGTAACCTATACGATGCAATCAGATTGTGACAAGAAAAAGATTCGTTCTCATAGATCTCCTTCAGTCGCATGTTCCATACCACCATTCTAGCTACGGCTAGCAGCGTCTGAAACACCATCAGTTTCACCTCGGGCAACATGTTGTCACACACGTACGCGACATCCAGCACGTTTTCTTGGTCGATCGGGCTCGAGGCGAGCCGTTACCTCGTTGACGCAGTCCCAGAGCTGGCGGATCTTGTGACAGTAGAAGAAGGCGTGCTGGACCGTTTCTTCTGTACCACTTTCACATCAGGTACAACCAAGCATGTCCGCCAATCCCGCTTTGAAGGCAGCGTCATTGAGTCGCAAAGTGAGAGAAAACTCATACAGACACTCAGTAACTATAATATATTTGCGCTGTATTTGGATATAGAGATTAACACTTCACACGTGCTACTTGGTGACCAATGTGGCCTCTTAGATTTGATTGATTGATTGATTGTTTTGTTTAACGGCACATCGACCCTTGGTGGGTCATTTAGTGCCGGATTCAGGGGGGGGGTCCCATGTCCCCGTGGCTAGAGACTTGAGGGGGGAGAGTCCCAAATCCCTGTCACTGAGACAAATGCCACGAGGACCGGGATAATGGGGGGCTATCCCAAAAGCTTCTCAGCGGTTTCGAAGAACAGATACTACACTTTGATCTTTTTCTTTATTCGCCTCCCCACGGCGGCACATTTGACATGAAGTCTTTTTAATGTGGGGTCGGACTGCACGCGAATGTGCAGGGGGGTCCCATGTTCCCGTGCCTAGAGACCTGAGGGGGGAGAATCCCAAATCCCTGTTTTAAAGGCTGCATAGTAACTTATTCGTATTTCTTTAACTGTTTATATTAATTTTATTTTTATTTTTATTTTAAATTTAATTTTGATGGGATATAATTATTTCTTTTGGTGCCCTTCTAATTCCCGTTTATATATATTTTTTAACGTCCAGGGGAATTTCCGCTTTCTGTTCATTTCCAATCTCGTAGATTCTATCGGATGGTAATACATAAAGTATGTATTTCTAACGGGGTGAGCGCTGGGCTGTCCCGGACCTAAGTAATCTGTTAGTTTTTAGCTATGATTTTGCACTTATTCATTTATCGTTTGTTTATTTATATTTGTTTATTTAAATCTGTTTAAAATGTACATATGATATTTACTACTTTATTCCACTACTTCTTTTAGTTTATATGCCTCCCTGGTGGCAGCATTTTGAAAGAATCTCGCTCCTTTGAGATTAAATTAGCCCTATTTCTAAAATTCAGGATTCTAAATTTCTCCTCTAGACATAACCAGCATTTCCCGTTGTTTGGTGGATGAGCGTGGGCTAAGATGGACCGTTTGATTTGCAGGGTTAGTCCTTTCTATTTTATTTCCCAAATATATTTGGACATTGCCTTGCTGTATCTATACCTAGTTTGTGAGAAGGTCATTTTGTGGTTGGCATACCTCTCTTTCCATTTGTTTTTCGAAGCTCCGATATATTTGATTGTGCTTTTTTTCTGTTGTGGAGATTTGGGCCTTATATACTGTTTCTAATTAAATATTGTTTATCTAGGGCATATAACTTGGTTTTTTGCAGTTACATTTAATTGATGACATTTGTTTATTGTTAGTGCTCTGGTCTAGTATTTCTTTGTTGTTGTTTTGTGTGTTGATTAATTTGGCCATATTACTAGTACAGCTGTAGCTAATTTTTACAGTGTTCCTGTTGAAAAGTCTGTTTAGCGGGTTGCCTTTTATGAAGTGCGTATCTATTAGGTTTAAGAATATTTTCCCGATGTTGCAGTTAACTAGTTTGCAGAAAAGTGGATTGAACCAAATACATTTGCTATTTCTATTTCTAGTAGTTTTCTCTTTCATATTTGAGAACTTTGATGTGCTATTGAGGCCGCTGTTTTCTAGTGCCTTACTATATGTGTCTCTAACTTCATTGAATACTTCGATTTTAGATGAGTTATTGGATATTCTGATGTTTATATATTTAGGTAATTGTTTAATTATGACTGGTAGGTGGTTCGATTTAGTGTTGATGTATATTGGATTATGATTATCTTTTAAAATCGGTTTGTATGTATTATTATTAAGGTTCAATGTCAGGTCTAAAAGATCTGCTATTTTAATGTTCGGGGTAATGTCTACCCTGAACCCCAAGCTTCTAAGCGCTCTAGTAAGTTGTTTTTGTAGTCTGGGCCCGTTGCTATCCCTAACTACAATCAACCCGTCATCTCAAGTATTGAGTGCATACATGAATATACTTTTCAGAAGTTCGACATTTCTGTATTATAAATCCTTTTTTTTTATTGATCTCATGAAATATTCTAATAGTTTGAGATAGTGGATATTTGATTTTCATGAGTTGTAAGCCGTAATCATCAAAATTAAAACAAAAAAAGATTTGAAATATTTCACTTTATGCGTAATGAATCTAGAATATATCAAAATTTCACTTTATGAATTAAATTACGGGAAAAAATGAACCTTTCCACGATATTCTATTTTTTTGAGATGCACATGGTTTATTTTAACTCAACACATTTGTTTGTGGGTTTCATTTGAAAGACAAGACATACAGTTTGGACTTGAATTGGATTAATATTCACCAGACAAGGTCCTGATTTACGTTAAAAATGTAATATCCTAAAATATAAATTTAACTTTTATATGCGATTTGAATATAAATATATAAATATAATATTGAACAGAAATTTGAGGAAAACATGACTAATTTTAAACAACTTCGCGTTTTCAATAAGAACTAGCATTCCAAGGGAAATTATGAATTACCGCCACCCATATATACTGTGTTGGTGGTGATCAATTATAAAGTTGGAGAAAGGGGTGATCAATGAATAAGTTAATTCTCTCGCCTTTTGTTGGGCTGTGATCACTAAAAAAGGTCTGAATTTTCAAAAAAACAAGAGGGTACAAACTAGTGACCAATTAAGCATAACCTACATTGCATATTGACCCCCCTTTAAAAACCTATTCAGGGGGGAGGTTAAAAAAAACAACATTTTCCCTACTCATTGGGGGGAGTGTGTGTGTGCAAAATTTCAAGTTTCTACTATGAACGGTTAGGGCTGGGCGAAGTCCGTATACATAGATAGATACATATAAATGTCAGAACACATAAATAACCTAAACCCAGCAACAGTATTTAAACCAGTGTTGTGGGTAGCGGTGATTAATTATTATTTGACGGCATTGACACTTGATAAGGAACCTTCGTATATTGTTGTCGTTTCTGCCATAAATATCTTTTTTAAAACAAATCATTATATATACAGGGTGTCGCATAAACAACACCCAATTTGTCCCAAAATTAACTCCATTTCTATCAAATGGAATCAACTATTTAATAGTTGCTTTTAATAGGAATTTAATAATAATTTAATAGTTGCTTCCCTTAGAACTGACATTCATTTTGGGTCAAATCGGGAGTTACTTCTGTGACACCCTATATAATATAGATAGATAGATAGATATGAACATACTGAGATAGATAACTTGGCCTGCATTCCTCTTTTCTTCTCAACTCTATCCTCGTCCCTAATAAGTGAGTCATGACCCCCTCCCCTATTTTTGGAAGATAAGAGAAGCGATTACTGAAACGAAATGTAGATCCCAAGACTGGAACACAAAGTAGCGACATCTACACCCGGCAAATCCCAAGATCTACCAGGTAAGTATATTCTCGGCTTCTCGTCGGGACAAAAGACTATACAAATGGATACGCCGAGTAATCAGGTTCATCTAGTTGTAAGCTATTAAACCGGGAGATTCGCTTCGGATCGTTAATTTTGTATAAGTTCATCTAAACTTCTGTCAATTCCTTAAGTGTAGGTTCACCCACGTATTTATAAAAGAGAAAAAGACCTCTGCTAATTCGTTTGTCGGTCGTGGAGCCTCGATGTTTGAGGACTAAAAAAAAGAAGTACATAACTTGTGGTGGGTGCTACAATAGCGAGCTGTCTACCGGGCCTATTCTGCGGTCCCGGTAGTCCGCGGCTCCTCAGCTTGTTGGCTAAGAGAAAAGTGTAGTCTCTGTTCTTCGAGACCACCATGGCCTCGAAGTTCGGAGAATCACATTGCGCAGGATATTGAAGCCTTTGGCTGAGATCAAAGTGGAGTATCTGTTCTTCGTAAAAAACGATGGCTGCGAAGTTCAGAGAAACACGGCCCTTCGGGGGTCCTTGTCACATGCTCAGGATTAGTCCTGGGAGAAGTTGCACAGGATATCTTGGCCAGCTGGCCGGAAAGCTATCAACGCCCGGGATTCGTCCCGGGATCTTTGACCAGCATGCTCAGGATTCGTCCTGTAACCACTGACCAGTTTATCCCGGTCCTCGTGGCATTTGTCTCAGTAACAGGGACTTGGGATTCTCCGCCCCTCCCTCAAGTCTCTAGTCACGGAGACTTAAGATCTCCACCTTCCCTTCTGCCTGAAAAAGACCGTGTGTCATAATTTGCCGTCGTGGGGAGGCGAATAGAGAAATTCTCAGCTTGTTGGCTAAGAGAAAAGTGTAGTATCTGTTCTTATAAGCTTAGTATCTGATATCTGTAAACTATTAAACCGGGTGATTCTCTCCCGATCGTTAGTTTCATTTAAGTTCATTTAAACTCCTGCCAAAAAAACAGAAAAATATCTCTGCTAATTCGTTCGTCGATCGTGGACAGGGTCGGTCCAAGGTACCGGCAACACGGGAAGAGCCCAGGGCGTCAAGTGCTAGAGGGCGCCTATCATCATGGGCGTCCGTTGCCACTTTTCCGATGGGCGGGGGGCAAAAGGATATATTTCCGATGGGAGGAAAAATGATATATTCGGAATATATCTCAATGGTATCCCTGTTACCAGTGAAAAATAATACAGTCTTTTTATATGGGAATATTAAGTTGGGGTTACATAAAACACTTGTACTGCACCATTATCCTTTATTGACTATAAGGTTCCAACTTTTAAACCCCTCACGATATACAATGTCATTTTCGGTCCCTAACCTTATCATAAGTTGAGAACTATCTGCACGACCGGCCTAAGATACCGGTCAATCGCCCATGGCGCCGAGTGCTAGGGGGCGCCTGTCATGTGTAGACAATAGAGCATTCCAAATGAAAATGGGAAAATGGGAAAATGAATAAGTTAAACCGAATAAAAACAGTCAAAATAAGAAAACTCTCTGGTGTGATGTCAGATTTTTCAGGAATATCTGACACTTAAATACTTTCCGTTGTGGTGAAATTAAGAGGAACAATTGGCAAAGGAAATTCTCATGACCGACGAAAAGCTTATTTAATTAATGCATTGTAATTTAAATTATTGATAT
>VCCN01002085.1:38786-49378 GCA_006491835.1 Architeuthis dux
ATGCGTGAGTCCAAAATACGTAAGAGTCCGTTACTGGTGTGACTAAAAACGTATACCATTCGTTTCACCACAAAATCCCAGAAAGTATATAACATTTGCAATATTGATGTTTTAGAACAATGATTTCGGAAGGTCTTACGACGGACGGAAAATGTTATATGCTGCCATGAAAGGGTCATTTCCAGGTCAAGACCTGTGCGGAAACGGAGAGGACCCGGTCACCTTAGCATATGCGTAGATGTCAAAAAACAAAAAAAAAAACAATGTGGAAACCGGAAATGACACAAGCATGGGCGTTCGGAATCCATAAAGCGCAGAGCCGAGACGAGAGGACTCAGAGACCCGAACAGCAGACCCGAACACAGGACAGAGACCCAAGCAGCTAGGAGGCAGACCGCATAGGGCTGGGAAGGCATAAGACCAAGTTCCCCTGTTGGGAACGGTCTCTCGGCACCAATCATCTTTCTCCCACTCTTCACTCTCTGGCCGACGAAGTGTATGTTATGAAATAGAAATATGTCACCTATTTTTACAACCAGTCTTCGAGTCCTTTCTCAAGTTCAGCATTTCCTCACGCAAATGAGCAACCCACGACGAGACGAGACATGGTGGCAGAACAGTGTGAAGTGGTATACAACAAAGATAAGTGTCCAGTTCAGCACTATAGTAACAGAGCGCCTACACAAACGTAAGAATTATTGTTAACGACTTTCACTTAAAAGATAAAGGATGTTTATTGATAGAAAGCACCCCCAAAAATCGGAAAACAAATTTGTAATCCGTAATTAAATTTTACTGGTAAAAGGAATCATAACGTTAAAACCAACCGAAACAAATAAGAGGAAGGTAAATAGTAGTCAAAAATAGAAATAGTTTATAACAGGGCTTCCCAATTTCATTCTCGACTCACTGTTATAAAAGCAATAGGCATTCCCACGCACCAAAGAAATAAATTGCAACATATTCATAATTTATAATAAGTCTGTGTGTAATGTTGAAGAAAAAATACTATGAAATATAGGTAAAACGTAACAAACGAAATCAACGTGAGAAAAAAAACTGACCTCGTTTCAGGTTTATGGGAAGGGTGGTAAACATTCGACTGGACGTCTGTAAATTTCAGGCCCCTTCACTATTAAAAGAATTACGTAGAATTTTTCAATGAAAAGAAAGGAGGGTCAGAGGAAGCCTCCCATCACTATGAATTTGGTAGAGTTGTTATAGATGAAAGTTGTGCTGTTGATTATGATATACCCAATAATCTAGCAGTGTTTCTTAAACTGGTGAATGAAATTGGGATGGTCAATGATGGGTGATTGAAACATGAAGGCTGTAAAACTTAATTTACTCATATTTTTCCTATTACAAAAAGTATTTGTGATAAACATGTACAATAAAACATTTTTAAAATTTTCTAAGTTCTAAGGAATGTTATTTGCTAAATTTATTAAAAGCTAGAAAAGAATGTTGTCATTCCTAGTTTTCGTTAAACATTTGTAGGGTGTTTAAAAAATATGAATAAAATAAGCACTTAAGAAAGGAGTTGATTTATGCCTTTTTGCTCATGACACACAGTGAATTATACAAAAGTATACACAAGGGAGAATAAGATGAAAATAACCAAAACATGAGGATATTTAGTCACGGGTGAATGAGATTTTGTTATAAAGACTTCAGGATGAATGACACTGGAATCCACACATATAATTAGCAATATGCAGATGTCTTCTGTCACGCTAAGGAACGCAGCTGACGTAAACAGAATTCCATGTTGGGATGACGTAATAAAAGTGCTTAATTTAAAGAATAATCTATACTAATATTTGAGCTGTTTGTCCGTGCCTCTTCTCCGGTAAAACTACAAAGCCGATTGACCTGATATTTCGCATGGAGAATCAATAAATATCGACTTCCTTAGAGTTTACATTGTTGGCGTGTTTAAAAAACATGAATAAAATACTTAAATGAGTTAATTTATGCAGTTTGCTCATGACACAAAATTAATTATATATACAAGTATACACAAGGGAGAATAACAAAATCTAGTCACGGGTGAATGGAACTTTGTTAAAAAGACTTCAGCGTAAAGTACACGAATCCACACACAATAGTTAGCGTGACAGAAGACATCTGCATATTTCTCAGGAACGCAACTGACGTAAATAGAATTCCATGCTGGGATGACGTAATAAAAATACTTAATTTAAAGAATAATCTATACTAATATTTCAGCCATCTGTTGGTTTGTTTGTGCCTCTTCTCCGGTAAAACTACGAAGCCGATTGACCTGATATTTCGCATGGAGAATCAATAAATATCGACTTCCTTCGAGTTTACATATTTTTAGGGTGTTTAAAAAAAAAACATGAATAAAATAAACACTTAAATGAGTTAATTTATGTTTTTTGCTCATGACACAAAATGAATTATATATAAAAGTATGGTGGATATAGTTAGACAATGTGGAAAAGAAAGATTGAGAAAAGCGTGTTACGTCTCAAACATATATACAAGTATATATGCATTTTGTCGCTGCGAACTACGTCATCAGAAGAAATTTGAACAGAGTCGTGCGATCATCCGTGTGGTGCGAATGAAACGAGATATGTTTTGCGTATGTTATGCCAGGTGACCTGGTTTGTTAAATGGAGAGTTACTTTTTTTTAAAGGGTCAGTATGGGTTTTGAAGTGGGTGGCGGTGGGGTGTTTAGATAGTGGCTGTCTTTGGGGTTTTTTATGCATAAGTGCATAAAGATTTATTTTCATGATAAACATGTTTGAGACGTAACACGCTTTTCTCAATCTTTCTTTTCCACATTGTCTAACCATATCCACCATTCTGTCGGATTCCCTGACACCCAGGCCACAAACAAAAGTATACACAACGGAAAATATGAAAATAATCAAAAACATAAGGAAATTCTATGAACGTTCGATGATTAAAGCCAATAGACATCATCATCATCATCAGCCGTTATAAGTCCACTGCTGGACGAAGGCCTTTCCCATCTCCTTCATGACAACCTATCGTGTGCTAATCTGCCAAGTCTTACCGGCAAATCTTTCTATCTCGTCCCTCCATCTTGTGTCTGGCCGTTTCCTACTTCTTTTACTATCCCATGGGCACCAGTCTGTTAGTCTTTCCCCCCATCTATTGTCTTCTCTTCTCGCTAGGTGACCGGCCCATCTCCACTTTTGTTGCTTAATTAGTTGTATGATAATTTTAATGACATTTATTAGTGAGAGCCTGTATTTTCTCGGCGTCGGTGTGAGTGACTGCTAAACGAGCAACCTAAATCGTAAATGTGAATAAAGAAACGAACTCCGTGCGGGGATCGAACCCGCGTCCACCTTGGAAGCCACCGTATACGCAGGTGCTGCTCTACCGACTGAGCTAACGAAGGTCAGATGGTAGGCAGGAGTCTTTTATAATATCCTTTACTCTAGTCCTTTCTCTGATCCATGTTGATCTTTTTCTATCTCTTAGCGTTACCCCTAGCATTGCTCTTTCCATGGCTCTCTGCTATTCTAAGTTGGTTTTCAGCTCGTTTGGTTAATTTCCAGGTTTCGCATCCATAAGTCATGGCTGGTATTATGCAGCAGTTGTATACTTTTCGTTTTAGGCACATTGGCAAGGTGCTCCTCAGAATGTCTATTCATACCAAATGCTTTCCAACCTATCGTTATGCGTCGTTTTATTTCGCAGTCATGGTCTTTCTCATGATTTAAACTAAAGGGCTTTGAGAAAAAAAATGTAGGTTTTAGAGGGGCGTCTATTTACAATGTAACTAATGCTAAACAGAATCCTATGGCACATGGTGATTATCTGTCAAATATCATGGATAGCGTCCCTTTAGTAGAAATTACTACACCACACTGCTCCTAAAAATAGTACCCAGTAACGTCACTTCCTCTAATCCCCTAGCTATAAAAGTAACTGCTATCACTTGCTCGCTCTTATTTGGTCCTTCGGACACCATGTAGTCTGAAAGGCCAGATACCCAGATCTCCCGGCATTCAGTGTTGTACCAGAATTGTAAGTAAACATGATTTTACTTTGCACTTACTCCTGTAACCTTTTAACGTCCGAAGCGACGTCAAAACATACACGGACTCGGAAAAGACAATTGAAGAAATGTTCTGGTTGACTTGCAACAGTCACCGCTTCAAGAGTTTTCTATAAATATATTTTCATGAAAACTATTCGCTTCGTTCGGTTAATTGGACCAGCCGGTTATTGGGTCCAAACTAGTTGGTCCCAATGCGGTCCTATTAACCGGAATCCACTGTTTATACAGAGTTTTCTACGACTGCTACCGTAGATCTCTTTAAGAAGTCTACTGGGACATATGTATCCCGAAAAATAAAGTAAATCAGATTTTCCAGACTTTGGTGTTTTGTGCATAAACAAAATTGACTTTATCGGATAATCGGACCAGTCGTTTATTGGGTCCAAAACAGTTGGTCCCGATGCGGTCCTATTAACCGGAATCCACTGTATATAAGTTTTCTACGACTGCTGCCTTTAAGAAGTCTACTGGGACGTATGTGTCCCGAAAATTAAAGCAGATCAGATTTCCAGACTTTTACAAAAAGAAAGCAGTGGTTCAACTGTTGGTTGTTAGGTCAAATTTTCCTGTTTGTGGGAGGAGATATTTTTTTCCCGATGATACAGTTTCGGTACTCGGTCAAAAAAAAGTCGGTTGATTGACCGGAGGCGGTTAACACACCGAGCATAACAGAGTCCAAAATAAGGCCAGGGCACATACCGCAGGAGAGAAGAAGTGACACTACCAGTAAGTCTACTAACATACGGTAGCCTACTAATTCTGTCATACTAGGCAAGTACCTAATAATAAAATTAAAAAAACTTGATTAATTATTCACGCGTAAGATGCAGATTATTCTAGGCCACTCGTCTTTCCAAATAAAAACACCAACCTGAAAATAACGATACGAGGATACGGGAGAGGGTTAATTCAACATGTTAATACTATAACTGAAGTTCTAACGTAGAGCTTTAAAAAAAACTGGGTGTCAAGACACTAGAGTGTGTCGCCGATAATCTCGAGGCGCGTCGCAAAATTAAGTGTAACAAGCATGGCTGCCGCAGGGTCAAACTACACACCGAAGACAAATGAAGATGAAAAGCGAGAGGAAGAAAGGGGAGGGAAAGACAAATGAAGTCATAGTAAGAAGAAGAAAAAAGAAAGAAAAACAAGCATGGCTGCTGCAGGGTCAAGCTACACAGATGAAGACGACAGATGAAGAAAGAAAGACGACAGATGAAGAAAGAAGAAGACAGATGAAGAAAGAAGAAGACAGATGAAGAAAGAAGAAGACAGATGAAGAAAGGCGAGAGAAAGGGGGTGACAAATGAAGTCCGAGTGAGAGAAAAGAAAGAAAAACAAGCCTGGCTGCTGCAGGGTCAAACCCCACTCCAACTTAGATTCCGACTGAAGAAGATTACTGCAACATTTGTATTGTATATACAGAGCTTCCCAAAAGCTTAACACCAGTAAAAGAAAAAGAATAATTTTAAATTTAAAAAATGAATTTTTGCAATAAAATGCGTTAGATTGCATCAGACATTTTTATCGTGCGTAATTATTGCATCAACCTTTTCTCTGGGCCAAGCCAGGCATTATTCATTTACTTTTTGTCTTTTGTCTTTTGTCTTAATTCCACAATCGATTAGACATTGGACTGTGTACTTGAATTTTTCTCGTAAAAAGGCTCAACATCTAGCTTCACGTTCCGGGCTGTAACTTTTAAAGCCCAAAAGATACAAATTGTGAACATACACCGTTGGAAAGCTGATAGAACATGTTCTAACGGTATATATCCTTCATGAAATAAATCCACAATCCATAGACTTTGGCCTATAAAGTATACTTAAAATTTTAGCTTTAGGATCATTATTTGCTGGTTATTGCAATTTTCCCTGCAAACAAATAAAACCTTGCAATCGTAGATTTGGCAACACTAATCGCGCCCAGATGAAAAAAAACTTCTGGCTACTATCCTATTTAGTGGGTTAGGACAACATTGAAAAACAAATCCCTGGTGAAAAATCTAGGGACGCGACAAATTTCTTTTAACAAAAAGTAGGTTGCGATTCGAAAGGTTTGGTAATGCCTGGTATAATGTTTATACACATGTATGTTATGTTAAATAAACATGCCTAAGCAAGCTCCCAGCAATCCCTATTCCGTTTCCGGTCCCAGAAGCGGGACCGGAAGTAGGAACAGGGAAGGCGCAGTTTCAGCTCGAGCATAGCTCTTATCAACATGTGTTCTTTTGTTTATCCTTTCTTAACACGCTTAAACACGATTACGAATCAAAACGCATTCTAATCTAACACAGCTACTACAGATAGAAACAACGAAGACGCATAAACACAATAAGAACATTACACCTGGTTTAGAGTATTTTACTTTCTACGGTAAGTAATAACACCAGTAAAAGAAATCTCACAATGGAACCCATTAACAAGAAAAAGAACTGTTCAAAACCTGCGACGTTGTTCATACAATTTTTGACAGCATTTGTTTCTGTAATAAAACTGTTTCCAATTGATTTTTAAAGATAATCCCGTTCAAACGTCCGAAACAAAAATCATTGCATCAAAAAATAAAACGAAAAATATCGTCTAAAATGCAAAAGTTCACATATGTGTGTGAAGTGTATACATTAGTTATAAAACAATGTATAGTCTGCTTTTTTTCACTTTCTTTTTTATCTCGAGGTAAAAAAAAAAAAAAAAAAAAAAAAAATTAAAAAAAAAGGTAATATGACGTAAAAAAGAAAAAAATATTCCTCTCTCTTCCTTTCTTATGAATGCTATGTACCGATTCAAATTTGCTTTGAACGAAATAACTTTTAGCATTCAAAGTACTGTCGATTTTCGTCGCAGTTAAAAAAGACGGAAGTATTAGGCTGCTACACATGTAATCTTTTTTTAAAACCAACAATTCACAATGGTTCAAGCATTTACTGTAGACTTTATGACTTCAACAACAATCATATCACCTCATCTCAAGGCAAGGGAAAATGGGTCCCTCATGAACTTCTAAAATACAGGCAGGAATAATTTTGCAAACAAGCAGGGTTAGATGAATATGTAGTAAACCAATCACAGGCCCTTCCACGCGGTTTTTGAAATCTCTCGTCGTTGATTGGCTGAACCGTTTGAACAAAGTTTGATTCTTAGGACGGTAAAAGACGTTGACAGACAGGACACTGACAGCAGACTGTTTGGGCCGCTCCGCTGGGAATCGGACGGGTGGGGGCACACAGAGAGAGACAGACGGTAAAGTGGGAGAAGGGAGACTGAAAGCCAGCGGCTATAATAGTTCTCGTAAATTGCATTGATAGTTTTTAAGAGTATTTTTTTTTTATTCAAGAAAAAAAATAGCGCTTTGCTGAAGTGTTTGGGATTTGAATCATCGTTGAATACAAGCGATTTTAGAAATAAATTAATCAATTTTAGCGGATAACAGATGGACTCTTGTTTTATTTTCTCTCAAGGCGGAGAAGTTCTGCGTAAATTGCATTTTCCCCTTAGGTCTCCACCCGGAAGATATGGTATATTTCTCGTATTTTATATGCATCTCTATTCTTTCTCCCTCGAGTTCAGTGGGGCATTTTAGGTCGTTGCAACTAATACACGTGCATGCATTATGGCACAAAGGGAATGAAATGCTTCGTGACAGTTCCAGATCCCACAACCCTCAGCTGAGTGTGTCTAAGGTTATAGAATTGGGATATGAAATCTTGCAGCATCTCCCATATTCAACAGACACAGAATTATCGACAACATTGGCCAACTTCAACAGCAACCATATCACATCTCAAGGCAATAGGAAAGGATAAAAAGTTGGAAAAATAGGTTCCACATGAACTGAATGAAATGCTCCATGACAGTGCAAGGCCCACACATCTCAGCTGACTAAGCTTAGAGAATTGGGATATGAAGTCTTGCAGCATCTTCCATATTCACTTGACATTTCTCCTACAGATTATCTTTTCAACCATTTTGAACTTCATATCCATAATAAAAAGGTTCAATAATAGGGAATCCATAATTTGTGCTTTTACTGAATTTGTGATAACTAAACCAAAAGAATTATAGAGATGGCATTAGAGGATCGTTGGGAAAAGGTTACTGCTTCAAATGGGTCATACCGTGTCGCCCATAAATAAGTACACCCCTTCCACTATTTTATAGAAAGTTAACTGTCTTCTAAACAAAACAGCAGGATTTTATTATTTCTAGTGGAATATTACAAACAAAACGGATATTATCAAGTATTATTTATGATCAAACTCTACAGAATTGAATCTTTAACAAAAATATGAATATGTTGCCGTCCAAAGATGAGTACAACACTGAAAATACTCAATGGATTTTGTGGAAAGGTATGCAATGAGGTAAGGAAGATGTTAAATTTTTTGGGCGGATCCATGCACAATTATCTCCTTTGCGTCATGTCAACACGACATAATACAGTATTACGCCCATACATAAGTACACTACCACCATTTTATAGAATATTAACTCTTATAAACAAAACATAGGATTTTATTATTTCTAGTGGGACATTACAATCAAAACGGATATTATCAGGTATTATTTATGACCAAACTCTACAGAATTGAAACTGTTGCAAACATTTTTTCGTAGGTATACTCATCTTTGGACGGCAACATATTCATACTTTACAGCATTGAAACTATTGCCAAAAGTATGAATAAGTTGCCGTCCAAAGATGAGTACACCCTACGAACAAATATTTTTGGCAACAAAGTTTCAAAGCTGTAGAGTTTGGTCATAAATAATACCTGATAATATCAGTTTTGATTGTGTAATGTTCCACTAGAAATAATAAAACCCTGCTATGTTTGGTTTAGAAGAAAATTAACTTTCTATAAAAAGTTTTTAAAAAACGTGATAGGTGTACTCATTTATATGCGATACTGTATTTAGATTAAATACTTACCGTTTTCCTTTGTGTTTATATCATCCTTCATCTTACAAAGAACAACATAGCATATATATCAACCTGAAAGCTTACAGCATTTTACTTTCACAGTAAGTAAAGACAGCAACCAAAAAACAAAATAATAATCACACTATGGAACCTATTAAAACAACCTAAGTAAAAAGTAAAAGTAAAAAAACAAAACAGTCTTCAAGCTAAACGTTGTACCATTAGGTAACGGTAGACGTTTTTTGAACTAGGGTAAAAGTTTAGAGGTTGTAAAAACAGTTCAGTATAAGGTTTATTGTGTTGAAATTAGTTCTAACGATGTCAGTTGTCTGCCGACTAAGCAATAGAAGTTTTACAATTGACATTGGCCTAGTTATCAGTAGTCTTATTGCAGCGCCATAAAGTTATAATGGACTTTGTACAAGTGGTACAGGCCTTGCGTTGTAATAGGGCCGCGTAGGAATTCGAGTTCGCTGTGGGGCTCCTAGTCAAAAGAAAAGTCCAAATATGGGCATATTGTATATCGTTGGATTGATTGATTTGTTTAGCGGCATATCAACTCTTGATGGGTCATTTAATGCCGAAATCAGTTTAAAATCTTTTTTTTTTAAATAGAGTCCTGCGACTTTGGTTTAAAGAGAAAAATAACCTTTCACCAGAGTCCTGCGACTTTCGTGAAAGGTTATTTTCTTTTTAAACTAGAGTCCTGCGACTTTCGTGAAAAAATAGATGGCCCCTGTTGGGGGGGGGGCTACCCCTCTGCAGAGTAGCAGAGGGCGTAATCTAGGCCCCAGCCGACAGGGCCGTATATATCATTGAAAAAGAAATATCATGGGAGATAACGTGTGGACTAATGTTTATGTATGTATTAATGTTTACGCTTAATAATAAACACGCCGAAACAAGCTCCCAGCAGACCCCATTCCGTTTCCGGTCCCCAAAACGCTGGCCGGAAATGAGAACGGGGAAGGCTCTCTTCTTCACAGGCAATCGCCCTGTAAGCACATCTTTTGTTCTCCCCGCTTCTTTTCTAAACACAGCTAAATACAGTTATGAACCAAACGCGTTCAAACTAAAAATAGCTAAAAACAGAAACTAACAGCAAGCAACAAATGCACTAATATCAGACAACATTATATGGACAGACTGAGAAATTTGGATCATAGTGTGTGGTGTGTACAGATAGCAACAATGTAGGGGAGGTAATTGTGCACGGATCCGCTCCCAAAGTTGAACACTTCCTTAATCTATTGCTCACTGTTACACAAGATTTCATTGAAATTCATTCACAGCAAAAGTCCGCCATTATGAAAAATGTCACCATAAAGTCTTTGCAACTGATCTGGAATGTCTACTCTCTGAAGGCCCCTCTAGCATTTCCAATTGGTTTCATTAGTCAACTCAAAAGACTCCCAACGGAACCCTATTATAGCAGGACGTACGATGTTGGTCTGGAAAGCATCCTGCCGTTTTAAAATATCTCGAGAACCAGTTGCACGATATTGCTTCAGCCGTTACTGTTTGGGCTCCTTATATCACATATTAGGCTTAGAGGCGACGAGCACCCGTAGTGGCGTCACTCAACTATCTTTCAAATAT
>VCCN01002085.1:336607-346632 GCA_006491835.1 Architeuthis dux
ATCTATCTATCTATCTCAGTCTGTTCATATGTCTCTCTCTCTATCTATCTATTTATCTATCTATCTATCCGTTTCTATCTATCTATCTATCTATCTATCTATCTATCTATCTATCTGAGTCTGTTCACATCTATCTATCTATCTATCTATCTCAGTCTGTTCATATCTATCTATCTATCTACCTCAACCTGTTAATTCCTATCTGTCTATCTCAGTCTGTTCCTATATATGAGTCTGCATCCTGTGTTATATAGTTATTAGTTGGATTTTAATCTGAAATTTTCACTGTATAATGTTCAATCTATGTGATCAATATTCATCACTGAATTAAGTGCATTGACAGGGAAAGATTTCATGGTGAAAAGGGGAAGTTTCCGAAACACGTGGAAAGTTTAATGGTAGTCAGTGGTGTTGGTGTAGCGAGAGTTCTCAGCGCCTTGGGGCAAAGACAGCACCCAGGGGCAGTTGTGCTATATCCTTGTGGGGGGGGGGGGTATAATTATTAATTCAAACAGGCATTATAGGCCAGAAGAAATTCTGCACCCCTTTACACCAGCGCCCGAGGGCAACTGCCCCCTCTCGCGCCTTCTCGAGTCATTGTTTAGCTTGATTCATGTGTTAACTTTTGTCTTTTTAAACATTTCATTATTTATAGACTTGACACTTTAATATTGTTCTTATTAAAAAATTTTTAAATATTTCTTTTTCGTTAAAATTGCTATTAAATGGGTTAAAATTTCCCAAAATTCTACTATAAGTCATTTTAATCATTCTATCAACTTATCTCAGCCAGTTCATATCTATTTAACTATCTATCTATCTACTTATCTATTTCAGTCTGTTCATATCTATCTATCTATCTACCTATCCATGTCTGTTCATATCTATCTATCTATCTATGTCTGTTCATATCTATCTATTTATCTATGTCTGTTCATATCTATCTATTTATCTATGTCTGTTCATATCTATCTATCTATCTATCTATTTATCTATTTCAGTCTGTTCATATCTATCTATCTATCTACCTATCTATGTCTGTTCATATCTATCTACCTATCTATTTATCTATCTATGTCTGTTCATATCTATCTACCTATCTATTTATCTATGTCTGTTCATATCTATCTACCTATCTATGTCTGTTCATATCTATCTATCTATCTATCTATCTATCTATCTACCTACCTCAACCTGCTCATGCCTATATGTAGTTATTAGCTGCATTTTGATCTGAAATTTTCACTGTATAATGTTCAATCTATGTGATCAATATTCATCACTAAATTAAGTGCATTGACAAGGAAAGATTTCATGCTGAAAAAAGTGTGTGTATATACGTAGGTAATTAAGTCTGTAGTCTTATGATGAATATAAACATTTATTGTACACAACAATTTATTTTTCAACCTAATCCTCTTGTCAACACATTTTATGCGTCACTCACCCCTTTTTCTTTCATTTAGCCTTTTTTTGTTTTTTTTTATCATTAGACTCCCACACAGAAGGGGGGGGGGGGGTGAGGTGAGGAAACAAAGTCATATATATATATATGTATATGTATGGAAAAGTGCTAATATGTGTATGTATATGTATGTATAAAAGCAAATATATACATATATTTTCTATAGTTTTGAGAAGGGTCATTAACATTCAAATAGTTCTTCGGACATTTGAACTCCTTGTTGTTGTTTGTGTTGGAAGATATTTTCTATAGTTTTGAGAAGGGTCATTAATATTCAAATAGTTCTTTTAGTTTTCTAAAAACGAACATGAATGCTGCTGGACACAAACTAAGGGACCAATTTAGCATTAACTTACATTGTAATTTGGACCCCATCCCCATAAAACTTATTCCGGGCATTTTAAAAACTAGACATAATAAGAAGTAAATTTTGAAATTTTCAGCCCTCTAGCTCCATTGGTTCAGCCTGTATGCGTGACTCTGACATATACATATATAGATAGCCAGCCAGAATCACTTAAAAACTAAAGAGACTTATGTTGACAGTTTTGGTTGAAGGTTTCTAATGAATAAAGAATAAAAGAAACCTTCAGCCTGTAGGACGCAGGGTAAATTTTTGTTGATAAATGCTGTGTTGGGGATGATCAATTAAAAAATTGGAAAAAGGGGTGATCAATGAATAAGTTACTTCTCTTGCATTTTGATCACTAAAAAAGTCCAAATTTTAAAAAAACAATTGTGAATGCTGCCGGACTGAAACTAAGGGATCAATTTAGCATAAACTTACATGGCAAATTGAAACCCCCATTAAAAACCTATTTATGGGGAGGGGGGTTAAAAATTATAAAAAAATTTCTGGACATAATAAAGAGTAAATGTTTAAATTTTCAGCCTTCTAGCTCCATTGGTGCGGTCTGTACACATGATATATACACCTATGTTGACAGTTTTGTTGACAGTTTTGGTTGACAGTTTCTAAAATGTCGACCAGCCTTTGGTATAGTTAATGGTTGTTCAGTTTGTTTGCCTCACAGTGTCTTGTATTTCATATTGTTGTAAAGTATTCACTTTTCATCATCTGTCACTACTTGTTTAAAAAAAACAGAACATTTAAATATGGTTTATTACATTTTTTTTTCACCTATGTGGAAGCTACACATCAAAGTGATTGACATAACCAAGCTAGTACAAATGATTTTCAATGCTTGATTTGGTTTTCTATCTATCTATCTATCCATCTATATATCAATCTATCTATCAGCCTAAATCTGTACATATCTATCTATCTATCTATCTATCTATCTATCTCTGTTCATATCTATATATCTGTTCATATCTATCTATCTATCTATCTCAATCTGTACATATCTATCTATCTATCTATCTATCTATCTACCTCTGTTCATATCTATCTATCTATCTATCTCTCTATCTATCTATCTATCTCAATCTGTACATATCTACCTATGAAATCAAATAATGGATAATTTTATATCCGACAGAATATGATAATTATAAAGACATTTAATTAGTTAGGAACATATATTTGCTCAGTTCTGGTGTGAACAACTGCTAACTAAATGTCTTTATAATTATCATAATCGGTCAGATATAAAATTATCCATTATTTGATTTCATACTGTCGCCACAGGAGACCACATTACATTCATGCCTAAATTATAAATGTGTAAGTAGAGGGGCCAGCAAAGTGTACAGTAAAAAACTTCTTCCTCCCATGAAAGCTTTGTTAGCTCAGTGAGAAGAGCAGAGTCTGCGTATAAGGTTGCTTCCAAGGTGGACGTGGGTTCAATCCCCGCACAGCGCTTGTTTCTTTATTTACGTTTCCAATTTAGATCACTCATTTAGCAGTTGTTCACACTGGTGCCGAGCAAATATAGGTTCCCAACTAATTAAATGTCATATAGCTATCAAAATTTGTACATCTATCTATCTATACATCTATCTATCTATCTCAATCTGTACATCTATCTCTCTATCTATACATCTATCTATCTCAATCTGTACATCTATCTATCTATCTATACATCTATCTATCTATCTATCTCAATCTGTACATATCTATCTATCTATCTATCTATCTCAATCTGTACATCTATCTATATATCTATTCCAATCTGTACATCTATCTATTTATCTGTCTATCTCAATCTGTACATCTATCTATCTATCTCAACTGTACATATCTATCTATCTCAATCTGTACATATCTATCTATCTATTTATCTATCTCAATCTGTACATCTATCTATCTATCTCATTCTGTGCATCTATCTATCTATCTCAATCTGTACATCTATCTATCTCAATCTGTACATCTATCTATCTATCTATCTATCTATCTCAATCTGTACATCTATCTATCTATCTCAATCTGTACATATATCTATCTATCTATCTATTTATCTATCTCAATCTGTACATATCTATCTATCTAATATAATCTATATATCTATCTATCTCAATCTCTATCTATCTATCTATCTATCTATCTATCTATATATCTATCTAACATTCACCCACCTACCCTACCAGCTCAACAATAGCCTTTGTAGCCATCCCTATAGTGCATAAAGCAGACTAAATGACTTCAAAAACACTCTGAATATGTGGGCATTTTAACAAAAAATTATATATAAATTGGGTGGATCTCGTAACATGAGAACCCCCTAAATGTTAACTGAAACCTATTTTCACCTTTTCCTTATTTACTAGGCCTGGGGTTCTGCCTCCATTGCTAACTGTGCTGTGTTAATAGAATAATTATGTTGGTTGGTTTAAATTTAAGCCTATGAGCGAGCATCCGAAAGACTGGTGTCATCTTCAGTAAAAGGTTATCTCCCCAACTATGAATATTTGCAAAAATATGTGTGATTTGAGTTTAAGTCTATGAGCAACAGGGCCGTACTTAAGACAGTGGGAATAGTGCAGCTGAAGATTTGGGGGCCCGGTGGGGGCTTGTTTCTTTGAGCCCCCTCCTTTCCAATATTTAGTGCTGTAATTCAAAAACTGGGGACTGCGAATCCGTGAGGGTCCACAAAGGTGTTACTGGTTTCAAAAGCCTGGGGTCTGTGAGCTTGTTGAGTAGGCACGTTGTATAGCCCTCTTGGTCCGCGGGAGGAAAATCCTGAACTTAGAGAAAAAGAAAGACAAAAAACTGGGTTTATAAAAATATGAGGATATATTTTTATTTCATAAGATACATTGTGTTGTGGCAGTTTTTTTTTGTTTAAGGGCACATCGACCCTTGGTGGGTCATTTAGTGCCGAATTCAGTAGGGGGATGGGGGGGAGATAGATCTCATGTCCCCGTGACTAGAGACTTGAGGGGCGGGAGAATCCCAAATCCCTGTCACTGAGACAAATGCCACGAGGACCGGGATATGGGGAGGGGGGGATCAAAAAGATTCTCAGGACGAATCCTGAGCATGCTAATGGTGATTGCCTCCCGACCAGGTGGCCAAGATATCCTGTACAACTTCTACCAGGACGATACCCGAGCATGCCACAAGGACCCCCGAAGGGCTGTGGTTCTCTGAACTTCGAGACCATTGCAGTTTTGAAGAACAGATACTATACTTAGATCTTAGCCAAAAGGCCATGAAGCCATGTTGTGGCAGAGAATGAAGAGTGGGAGAGAGACAATGAGAGCCGACAGACTGTTCCCAACAGGGGAACTGGCCTTGTGTCTTCCCCAAGCCTAGGAGGTCTGTCTCTCTGAGGACATCCTGTGTCTCACTGGCTTCTGAGGGCATCTCTCTGTCGCTTTTATCGGGCTCGAACGTCCATGCCGATTCTCCAGCCCGACATCTGCAGTCAGGGTCAATATCCTGCCTACAACCCCTGAACACCCTGTACCTCCCAGCCAGTGTTGCCAACTCAAAATATATTTTTGCAATAGTTTCACTGCCAAAAAGTGATAAATTCTTTTTTTAAATAGCCAAAAATGGCCAAAAACCGCCAAAAAGACACTAAAAATGGTTGAAAATTGCTACAACTAGGTTTGGCTAGTTGTAGCAATTTTCAACCATTTTTAGTGTAAAGAAATCTATTAATCTAGCTACTTTTAGCCACTATCAGCTATTCTTAGCCATAAAACATATTCTGTCCAGTTTTTGTCCGATTTGAGTAGGGATGACTGAATTGTCCATTTTTGGGAACAATATTGTCCAATTTTGAGAAAACTGATCTGGCAACCCTGGCTTGTATACACAAATTGTATACTTTCTAAAATGTAAAATGTTCTATGTAAAACTAAAAGACTGTTTTGTTTTACCTGTATCGGACCTTTAAGTAGCAGAAACATGCATCGTAGCCAGCGGTATTGAATTAAAGTACCTCTAAAGGGGCCTCATTTAGCTCTTTCGCAGGAGATTGCTGAAAATCTCCGCCCTATGTGAGTGAGTTTATGTAAATCAAGCCCCTAAGTTTTTCAAGCATATAAATTTAATGACTGTTAAGTGGGTAGGAAGATTGTGTTGCACCAATCTTACTAGTATGGGTGTGGGGGAGGGGTTTGCGTGCTTCGAAGCAGCATTTAATATCCTGGCTTTTACCTGCACTTAAACAAAAGAAAGAAAGAAAGAAAGAAGGGAAGGAAGGAAAAGAGGAAGACAAATGAGATGAAGAGGGAGGCAGAAAAAAGAAGAAGAAAAGAAAGAAAGAGAGAGAGGGGGAAAATGAAGGAGACAGAAGAAAGAAGAGTGAAATGAAGAAAGAAAGAAAGAAAGAAAGAATGAAAGAAGGAAAGAAAGAAAGAATGAAAGAAGGGAGGGAAGGAAAAGAAGAAGACAAATGAGATGAAGAAGGAGGCAGAAGAAAAGAAAGAAAGAGAGAGAGAGGGAAAAATGAAAAATGAAAGAAAGGATGAAGAAGGAGACAGACGAAAGAAGAATGAAATGAAGAAAGAAAGAAAGAGAGAGAAATATGAAAAGAGAATGAAAGAAAATGCAAAGAAAAAAAGAAATTTATAAACCCAAAAGAAAAAAATCTGCAGTAAGTAAAATATGAAGAAGAAAAAAAAGAATGAAAAAGAAATAAAGGAAAAAAGAATAAATATACTTGAAAGAGGCTTTTTTGACAGCAGTTAATTGCGTCATTAAGCCAGCTTCAGTGTAGTTGGGCTGGGTTTAAACTAATGAGAAAAATGGTAGTTAAATTTGGTATGTCCGATATCAGAACAAAGATTATTTTTTTAAATATTGATATTCTCAGATGTAACCGTCTTTTCACTTAGGCAGTTCCAATGTGTTTGCCACTCTTGCCGAGAGGACATTTTTTCTAACACCAGTGTAGGTCTGAATTTGTAGTTTATGGCTGTGTCCTCTGGTTTTACAGCAAATAGATGAAGTCAGCATTTTCTTATCAGGCATTTTGAGCAATGAACGTCAGTATCCACTCTATGTATGTTGTTCCGGATTCTAGACCTCTAGTAGGTCAGCACGTTTTCTTCTGTATTCAAAGGTCTCTAGATTAAGTTGTTTTAATCTTTCAGGATACATCTCCCAATCTCGGAATGATCTTGGTGGCTCTCCTCTGAACTCTTTCTACGGCATCTGAGTTGTATTTCAGGTTAAGAGACCATATGCAGGAAGCAAACTCCAGATGGGGATGTACCAGAGACTTGTACAGCAGTAGGAAGTTCTCCTCATCGATGAATTTAAATGAGTGTCTTATGTAACCGAGTGTTTTATTTGCTGTATATGTACTTTGTTTTCTATATGCACAGTGAAGTTAAGTGAGTTGTCTACATAAACGCCAATATCTTTCTCCACTGGAGTTTCCTTCAGTGTGTGTTGTGTTCCATCATCTTTAATCATGGTGTAGTTACTGTTTTTGTTGTTTCTACCTAGGTGCATGACCTTGCATTTGTCGAAATGAAAGGAAGCAGGAGGAAAAAAATGACGGAAGAAAAAAGAATAAAGACTAAAGAAGAAGAAAGAAACAGAAACAAGAAAAGAATGAATTTTATTTTTCAATGAAGAAATAATGAATGAAAATAAAAAAAATAGCATTCCAAGGGAAATTATGAATCACCGCCACCCATATATGCTGTGTTGGGGGTGATCAATCAAAAAGTTGAAAAAAGGGGTGATCAATGAATAAGTTACTTCTCTCGCATTTTGTTGGGCTGTGATCACTAAAAAAAGATCTGAATTTTCCAAAAACAAGCGGGCACAAACTAGTGACAAATTTAGTATAAACTTACATTGCATTTTGAACCCCTGTTTAAAAACCTACTATGGGGTGGAAATTTTTAAAAAACCAAAAAAAAACCCATTTTCCCTACTCATTGTGGGGAGTGTGTGTGTAAAATTACAAGTTTCTACTATGAATGGTTAGGGCTGGGCAAAGTCCGGATACATAGATACATACATACAGTGAGGCGAAACAAGTACTTCTTTTCCACTGTCACTTTTGTTTATATTTTATTCTGCATTGTATGTTTCGAAATATGTATTTTTTTCTTAGTAATTCTTAATTTTATATCAAAATACATCACCTGTGTGAATTTAAAGTAAATGGGAGCATCAGAAGTATATTAAATAAATATTTGGTAATTGTCCAAATACTTGTTTCGCCTCACAGTACATAGATACATATAAATGTCAGAACACATGAATAACTTAAACCCAGCAATAAACCAGTGTTGTGGGTAGCGGTGATTAATAAATTAAAAATATATTTTTCAAATTAAAACAAAAAGAACTAAAAAAGAATGAATTTTGAAAATAAAAATGAAGTATCCCCCTCCACCTTTTCAATGGGGTAAAGGTGTGAAGAAAATGAAGAATGAGGTAAAGGTTTGAAGAAATGAAGAATGGAGTAAAGGTGTGAAGAAAATGAAGAATGAGGTAAAAGTGTGAAGTAAATGAAGAATGAGGTAAAGGTGTGAAGAAAATGAAGAATGGGGTAAAAGTGTGAAGAAAATGAAGAATGAGGTAAAAGTGTGAAGAAAATGAAGAATGAGGTAAAAGTGTGAAGAAAAGGAAGAATGGGGTAAAAGTGTGAAGAAAATGAAGTAAATGTTTGAAGAAAATGAAGAATAGGGTAAAGGTGTGAAGAAAATGAAGAATGAAGTAAATGTTTGAAGAATGAGGTAAAGGTTTGAAGAAAATGAAGAATGGGGTAAAGGTGTGAAGAAAATGAAGAATAGGGTAACGGTCTGAAGAAAATGAAGACTGAGGTAAATGTTTGAAGAAAATGAAGAATAGGGTAAAGGTGTGAAGTAAATAAAGACTGAGGTAATGGTGTGAAGAAAAGATGTGGGCCTGAAATTGAGGAAGATGTTTCCCTACTTATATGAAAGGAGTCTTTTACCTTATTTCAGACATTCTGGTTTTTATTACTTCACTCATTCCGAAGGTATTTTTCCCTTGTTTCTTTCACTGGGAATATATAATAACCACAATCCTAAATCAGGCCCCTAAATGCCGGAAGCATATGAATTTAATGAGCGTTGAATGGGTTGGAAGATTATTTTGCACCAAGCTTCTTAATGTGTGTGTGTGTGTGGAGGGGGGGTCAGCCTGCTTTGAAAATCAGCATTTGATATCCCGGCTTTTACCTGGATTTGAAAGAAAGAAAGATAGAAAAAAAAGAAAGAAAGGAAGGAAGTATTGAAGAGAAAAAAGTGCTAGAAGAAAGAAAGGAGAGAAAACAAGAAAGAAAGAAAGAAAGGAAGAAAGAAAGATGAGATGAAGAGAGATACAGAAGAAGAATGAAATAAAGAAATAAAGAAAGAAAATGAAAAGAGAAAGAAAGAAAAAGCAAAGAAAGAAATTTAAAAACCTGGATGAAAAAAAGGACAGAAAGTAAAATTGGAAAAAAAGAAAGAAAGAAAGAAGAAAAAAGAATGGAGGAAGGAAAAAAAGAAAGAAGAGAAAAAAAGAAGAAGAAATAAGGAAACAGGAAGAAAGAAAATGAAGGAAGCAAAGGAAGAAAGAAAAAGTAAAGACGAAAGGAGAAGAAAGAAACAGAAACAAAAAAAGAATGAATTTTATTTTTCAATGAAGAAAAAGATGAAAAAAGAATGAAAGCAATGGGTATTTTACTAGTAATCAATAATTGGGGTTACAATTAGTGTAATTTTTTAAATAGCCGAAAATGGCCAAAAACCACCAAAAAAGCCGGAAGTGTGTCTTATTAACAATTGCCTGAGTGTACCTAACCCTGTGACAACCCCAATGTGGGTACAAGCGGAGAATCTCTTGCAAGACAATATACATCTGTGTATATATAAAAACACGTGAAGAGTTGTCCGCCTTCCTACAGATCTACACTGCAATTTGTAATGAATGTCGTTGAATCTTTTTTTAAATCCTTTTTTTTTATCCTAATCAGGCTATCAGCTCAATTTGAACAAAGAAAAAATTGAACCCGTTCAATAATTAATCCAGGTAAAAGCCAGGATATCAAATGCTGATTTTCAAAGCAGTCTGACCTCCCCTCCATACACATACACACATTAAGAAGCTTGGTGCAAAATAATCTTCCAACCTATTCAACGCTCATTAAATTCATATGCTTCCGGCATTTAGGGG